>ML811361.1:40260-81562 GCA_009831015.1 Picea engelmannii | reverse complement strand
CAGCCACATCTCTTCTCAGAGATAAGCTACCAGCGCCCTAGCTAGTTTATTTCCATTCTGTCTGTAAGCATATTTCAGTCATTTGTGATTAATGAAATGAAGTCTTATTTCCGTTGCATCTCTGTGTTTATGTGTATTTCTGTATTTCATTGTGTTCCTACATAAATCCGGATCACACACTTGGGCATATATACCCCTTCTTCATAAGCTCGTCAAGTTTCATTTGCAACTCCTTTAATTATGGTGTACTCATCCTGTAAGGGGTCTAGGATACTGGAGCTTCTCCAGGTATTAGATTTATAGAGAAATCAATATCTCTTTTAGGGGGTAATCTTGGTATTTCTTTAAATACTTCCTCAAAATCCTTTAGTACTGCATAATATTCAATATTTGACACCTTATCCTTAGGTGTTTCTTCCATATGAGATGAAAATAATTGACATCCTTTTCTATAACATTTCTTCAGTTGCAAAGTTGAAATTACTCTTACAGTTATGGCCCTGGGAATTCCCTGTACTTTCCTTAGGTTCCCTTCTTCATCCCAGCAAGTAAATGCTTTATTATAATAGTCTAGTATAGCATAGTGTTAGTCCAACCAATCCATACCAATTTAAAATTCATAGGAACACAAAGGAAAGATGTTTAAATATTCCCTGGTGCTTAGTCCATTCATGTCCACCTAGAATGACTTAACCATCTAAATAAATTTTCTTTTGGCTCCCATAGCCAGATGCACCAACCAATATTTTCCATGCTTTCTTCTTGGAAAATGAAATCTTTCCACCATCTTAGAATCTATATAACTATGACTATCTCATGAATTAATTAAAATTTCAATGGTTTAGTTGTTGATCATACCTTCTTCTTCAATCATGTGTGATTGAAACTCAGCTTGCTTGTTTTCCAAGGCTGCATAGATCCTGGGTACATTCCTGCCCATTTCCTCCATTATTTTAGCTTGGTGTCCATTGTGAACAACTCTCACTTTTTCACTTCTGTAAGGACAAACTCTATACTTATGATATCCTTTACAACCCCAACATTGAATAGGTGGTTTCCTTGGCCTTTTCCCACCTGACTCAATCATTCTAGGCTCTCTAGAAGTCAGTTGTCCATGAGGACTATTTCTGAAGAATGGTGGCTTATTCCCCTTCTTCCTCTGTTCCATATTGAACTTCTTCTTGTCTTCCCAATCTTTTTGGAAAGTTGGTTTTACTTTATGTTGATTATATAGAAATTTAGCTTGACTTATGGTCTCCTCCAATGTTTTGGGATCATCATACTATATCTTGTCACTGATGAAAGATGGCATCCCACTCAAATACCTATGAATCTTAAATGTCTCATCCTTGATGAATGAGACATACTTCAATAGTTCTAAAAAACTTTTTTAATACTCATCATTGGCCATACTCCCTAGCTTGAGTTCAAAGAAATCCTTCATTTTATTGTCATAATATCTCTTAGTCAAGTATTTCTTTTGAAAATGCTTCTTGAATTCCTTCCAAGTAACATTTTTCTCTTTAATGTGCTACACCTACACAAGTTGGTCCCGCGACATAGATGCCTTTCTCATGAGTTGATAGATAGAAATTCTTCCTTCTGCATGTGAATAATAATTATGCAATTGAAAATATTTCCACATGCCTATCATCCATGTCTCTGCATCCTCATCCTTCTTGTGCTCACCTTCAAACATAGGAGGTTTGATCTTGTTCATTTCTCCTTGTAGATCATCCAACCCAGACCTCTTCTTATGTTTCCTGACAAGGGATGGACTTGAGCTATTATGTGCTCTCCTATTAGAATTCCTTCGGGATTGATAGTGATGTATTCTAACACTTCTTGTTCTACCTTTCTCATCAGGAGACTTGTGACTTCCTGATTTTCTTGAGCCAATTTCCCTATCCAATTTCTTTTCAATTCTTATATCCAAGATCTGCATTAACTTCATGTTGAACTGCTCTTGTTGTTCCTTGTCTTTCATAAGCCTTTCATTATCAACTTTTTGACTTTCGACATCCTTTCACAAATTTTAATGGTATCTACCATATTCATGTTTTCTTCCTTTCCTTCTCCATGTCCATTGTATTTTGTACCTTCAATACCCATATGAACATCCATCCCTCTGATCTCATATTCCTGGTTGTAATCCCTCTATGTATCTTCCATTCCTCTGCATGCTTTTTTTATCATGATGTGATCTAGTTGTTGTTACCTCTGCAAAATGTGCATCCAACAAAACTTTTTCAGCCTAACTGTCTCAACAATTTCATGAAAATATGAACCATTCTAGTTCAGTAATATATCAAACTTATTTCTTCTGATTTTCTGATAAATTGACTATTCAACTCAATTTTTTGGGTGAACATTTATATTCTACTATCCAAGATCTTTCCAATGACTACTTCCTTTCTCAATTCTGAGTCTTGAGTAGAAAGATATGGATATCTGAAAAATTGACCCTATTTTTAAGGTTGATCCTTACACAAGTGATCTTCTTTGGAATTCGATTTGGCTCTTGGACCTATGTTGAATCCTCTCTCAGGGTTCACAAGATCTTGTGATTTCCTTCCAATGCAGGTCCATACAAATCAAAAACCTCACAGGCTCCTTTTTTAAACCCCTTTCTGTACTTAAAATAATTTTTCGGGCACTAGCCCTTTTTCATTAGCCCCCAATCTCATGTGAACATGGGCTATGACCAAGCGCTTAACTGAAGGGTGTCTTTCTGGAGCTTTGGGATTTTGGGGCTTTGGAACATCAAGCTTTATAGGCTCTTACTACCTCATGTCTTATTTCTCCTGAACATTGAATTGGTGAACTCTTGCATGATACATCTTCATAGCTTTGGGGCTCCGCTGCTTCGGAGCTTTGGGAGATTGTACCACACAACGCACAAAGTTCCTTGAACGTCGAACATGTGAACTACTTTGGTGCTCCCAGGCTATGGAGCTTTGGGCTTTGAAAGATATTTCAACAACATATACACATATCCCCTAATGTCGAATCTCCAAACTTCTGGAGTCTCATCAGCAATCACACACCAGGGGGTGCTACATGTCGAAAATATAGAGATGACACATTGCCCAATATACAAGTGACACATGTCAAATTCTAATTGACACAAAATGTATGTGAAAAGACCAAATTAGGATGAAACATGGCATACATAAAGTGGGTCCACATCAGCCTAAGTGACATCATCATGCCACGTCACTCTGGTGCTTCAGGACTTTGGGACCTTGGGCTTCAGAGGTTTCTTCTACAACACACTTCAAAACTTCAAGATGCTAAATCTTCGAACTCCTAAACAAGTGTTCTCCAGAGCTTCAGGACTTCAAGGCTCTGGGACTTCAGAACTCCAGGCTTCAAAGAACTTCCAAATATAACACTACAAATCTCTCGAACATCGAACTTCTGAACTCCCGAACAAGTCCACGTCACCCTAGGTGATGTCAACATGCCATGTCACTATGGTGATTTGGGACTTTGGCACTTTGGGCTTCGGAATATTTCACACCAACATACTTTATAACTCTCAAACAAGTGTTCCCTTGAGCTTCGGTACTCTGACGCTCCAAGATTTCAGAACTTTAGGCTTCAAAGGATTTCGTTGTTGAACACCACCCCACCCCTGAACTACCGAACGAAGAAATTCCAAACACTTGCTAATATTCAGACACGTGTCCTCGAACATGAATGGTCCATATTGGTTTCAGAATTTGGGACTTCAGGGAACTCTTCCCTTCATGCAACCACAAACAAATTTCCTCTAAGTGTCGAATTGTCGAACCACTTGGGGATCCAACGACCCTCCTTCTCCCAAATGATTTATAGTGTAGATTCACTTTGAGACTTTGGAGGTTTGTGGATTTTTCCCCCTTTTTGTCAAAGACTTAAAAAATTCTGAAGCAATGAAGTCCAAAGGACTGGAGGGGTTAATCGATGCACTCCTTTCCCAAATATGACAGTTGTGAAGGATTTGGTCCCCTCCTAAACAGATCTCATTCATTCACCTTCTCATAAGGATATTTATCTTATTTTGGAAAATTAATAAATCGCCAGCGCACTCCTTTCGCTTCAAATTTGACCCATCCTAGGTCGGAGTTTACTTGAACAAATGTTAAATTACAAACATTTCACCACTTTGGCCAATTTCTTCAAATTTTCCAAGAATTTTAACAACATAAATTGGGGCTTTTTCCCAATTCCACACAAGTGACTCAATCGACTTTCTCATCCCATCCAGGCTCAGTGTTTCAAATTGGAGCTCTGATACCAAATTGTAACACACCCAACCTTAAACATGTTGGGCTATGCCACACATAAACTCTTGCAGAAATTCATAAACTGTGCCATCTCTAGGCCATTCCAATCCATATTAAAGATAATTTCATCTGTATATAATGTTGGTGAATAAATATGTTCAATGTATATCTTACACTCATTTAAATGTCAATCCAAGATTCGTAATCGAAAGAGTCATTACACTATATGTGCCGAGAACAGGTAACCTACCTAAGTCTATTGCATATAGGAAATAATTAATAACATAAAAAATTTGTTTCTAAGATTTCTAAATACTTCAAATAACTCTGAACTTATAAGAGAAAACTGATAATGAAACTTAAACAAATAGCCAATCAAAGGGATGTTGTCCTAAAGAAACAAGTTTGTTCATTTCAGGCTCTTGAATTAAAGGGATGAAATTTAAGAAGCTTGTCTCTTGTAGCAATTAAAACAATCAACTCCAACCACTCTTGAAATCAAAACCAACTTCAGCTTCATGTAATTCAATCAAATCAGCACAAGGGGTATTCAGTATAACTGAAAAGACTTTATTACAGAGCATGAAGATGAGATATAAATTCTCTTGGTCCCTTGATATACTAAATCTACTGCAGTCATAAACTCAAGATATCAGTTCCACACTTCAAATCATTAAATGGATATCTTCAACATCTGAGAATGGAATGTCTATTCGATCTAACACCTACTTATTCATACCAATCCAAAACAATTGACTCAATGTTGGATTCCGAAAATAAATTAAAGATCAATCACACACACGCTACTGTAAAATATCCACACAAACACACAGAATGTACACCATGAGGTTTACCTTAGTTTGGGTGGTGGGCCCTTGCCGAACCAACAAGGAACCATTTAAGAAAGTAGTAGATTAAATCTTTTCACTCACATTCAAGAATTGACATAAAATATCTTCTCTATTAATTCAACTGGTAAATTGGATCAACAGTCTTTTACTCCATACATGAAAACGATAAGTATATTTGGCTCTGACAGTATACTTCATTATATTCACTATTATCACTAGCTATCATCTATACAACATTTCTTATATAAGGTAAGTTGATACTATCAATATCTATGGATATGCATTAAACAGTTTGAGAAATTTTACAATTAAGATTTACATCGAATTTTTAGGAATCGACTCCATCCTCATGACACGAAGTGCATGAGCGATGGAGTCTCTTGCAACTTGAAAAATGATTTGGGTGCTTCTATTCAACTATCTTCTCGAAATATTCACCATCATTCTGGCCCAACTAGCGCATTCTGGAAATAGAGGTTCTGGTACCGGATTGCACACATTCATGAGTTTGGTACCGGAATAGAGCAGGTAGTACCGGAATAGATGGAGAGTAGGTATTACCGGAATAGTGCACGACTTGGTACCGGAATGGATTTAGTACCGGATCAAAACTTCCTTGGGTATCGGAATGGATTTGGTACCGAATTGCATGGTGTCTGGTAGTGCCGAATAGACTTCTCATAAATCAAACCATTAGGACTATACAAAATAAAACACTTTAATCGAATTGATTTGAGAAAGTTAAACAAACATGCTTTAAATCATCAATTATCTCTTGTGAACATGAACATAGCTATTAGGTATGTGTTTTGGGAGGGGATAGTCCAGTATAGGCTTATAATAGAGGAAAAAAGGGCTTAGATACAGGGTAAGATAGGGCATTACCTATGTCAAAATAGGGACTCAACATTTCCCCCATGCTAAAGGAGTTGCATGTCCTCATGCAATGTTTTCAAAAACTGATACCCAAAAAATTTCTGCACAATTGGACCCTTCTTTGTTATTCCTTAGATTGCAAGATGTTAAAACTAGATGCTTCACCCTTCAACTCCTTCTTGATCACCCTAGTGTAATGGATCAATCGTAAGACCTTGTTAAGTTTGGCAGAGACCTCTGCATGTTGTTCTTTCAATTCTGCATTCTCTGCCTTGATATGCATGTCCAGTATTTTGTATTCTTTAACTTCTTGCTTCAATCTCTAAATTTATGTTAACAATGTTTTTTCGTTCAGGGACTTGTCTGGGCTAGGTGTGAGTTCTTCCTTAGCTACCATTTTTCGATCCTATTTTTCTTTCCTCAGACTCCTCAAAGTCTTCATTATCATCTTTCGACTGCTCAGGGACTTGTATGGGCTAGGTGTGAGTACTTCCTGAGTTACCACCTCTCGAGCTTATTTTCTTTCCTCAAATCCCTCAAAGTCTCTGTTACCAACCCTTTTGTCTCACTTATTGTTACCAGTCCTTCTGTTTCGCTTGTGGTAGCTCCACAACCACTCCCTTTTTCTGGAAAACTTGGAATATCCATGGATTGTCCTTGAGGAGAAGGTATGTTTGGAGTTGTCTCCTGTTTGGCCATACTTCTGGTGGTCCTGCGTATGGGCAGCGAGACTTTCTTAGACTTTCTGACAGGGTTAGGAGTTTCTTCAAATAGTTTCCTTTTCTTAGATTTGCTGACACGGGTAGGCCTGGACACCTGTTCCTCCTGTGTCGACTTGACTTTTATCTTGCGGCCTTGAGTTGTGAATTCTAGGGTTTGCTTTTGCTGGAAAATTTGTATTCCTATCCTGGAAGATTGAGGCTTAGGCTCTGGAACTTGTGCCTCCTTCCCTTCTAGTTTTTGTTTATTTTTGCTTGTCACCTTAGCAGTTTCCTTCAGTTCACCAACTGGTTTTTGGGGAGGCTGAGTAAACTTCAGGAATACTTTTCAATTCTTTAGGGGATTTCAGAGGGGGTTTTACAGTTGCCTCTAGTAAAATCTCTTGTTGATCGATCTCCTCCTTCTTTCATTTCTTATTCTATGATCATTGGTCTTTAGGGCGCAAGACTGAGCTAGATGCTTTAGCTTGTGCAGAATTTTTCTTGCTTTGTAAGTTGAGGTCAGGGGTCTTCTCTATTTGGCTAGTTGGTTCTAATGATTTATCCACGACTATTTTAGGAACGTTGTCTGATTGACCTCATGACTCCGAGTCTTCTTTTTGTATTTTACTCTTGTGAACTGATGTAGGACTTACTCTTTGGGATTGGATGGCTGTCTTCTTCCTCGATGTAGTAGGTTCCTCTATGACAGACTTTTTTGTCACTGATTTATCAATGGGCTGAGATGAGTTGGGCATAGCAGTGCCTTCTTTACCTCCTAATGTCACCTTTCTATCTTGCTTTGTCTTTCTGCTTGAACCCACACTATGTGTCCCTGCCTCCTGTGTCTCAATAGATTTATATTTTTCTTGAGTGAAACTATGTTGGAGTAATTGCTTCCAACTACCAACTTGTGTTTTTAAAGCATGAACGACCAAAAGTTTGATTAAACCATGATGATGAAGGCTAGTTTCAAGTTTCTTGGAAAATGACCTCATGCCTCTCGCCATTTTCTTTAAACTCATCCATATAAAGTGGGGAAAATTAATCTGTGGTACTCCCTCGAAATGTGATAAAAGCTTTAAATGATAAATGAAGGTCACTGCATACCTTCCCTCGCAGGTGAGGAATTTATGCAGGCTTATAAGCATTGTCCAATATTCCTCTTTGATGTAGCTTCGAGGGACACCCTTGGTCCAATTTGGGTCTTGATGTTCTCTTTTGAGGAATTTTTGACAGAGCTTTTTGTCAACAATCACTCTCTTGAATTATTTTTCTCCAGCCATCAAAAGACCCGTAGCTTCTGCTATAGTGGCTTCTGTAATTGTTAACTTCACGTCCTAAAACTGCACATTTTCTCCATCATATGTCTGCGCAAAGATGAGAGAAATTCCCTCATGATAACCTTTAAATTTCTCCAAGAATGGCACCCATCCTGCCTGTTCATATTTCTTCTTGCAAGCCTGGTATTGTGTTGTTTCTCTGTATATTTGAAATATGGGCTCATGTCTGTTGACCCCCTTGCTATATTAAACAATTCTCTCGGGTGGATGAAGCACGAACAAAGGGTCGAGGGTTGAGTACCGGATAAACGTAGGCTACGATAGAGTATCAAATGGGAAAAATACGCAAGGGATACGAAGGCATAGGGTGTCTATAGATGGTGTGACAGAAATGGTAAATAATGCTCATTTGGATGGCAGAGACATCTAGAAGAGCGTTTATGAATGGAAGTGTAGATTACAATGGTCACGTCGATAATCATGATGATATGATGAGGTAGGTCGGATCCACTAACGGTTTACGGATTTGTGGGAAGCTTGGTGTCGGACGATATTCATAGAAGGATGTGGTCGTTATGATCGAGACTCGTGTATATGAAATCAACTGGGATCATTACTCGATATGTTGTGATTCATTGTTCATGGTTTGTGTTGTTTCATATAGTACGACAATGAATCATAAGTTTATGGGTTTTATTTACTGGATAGACAGAGGGAGTATGAGTTTGATCCGGTAAAAGACATCATAACCTTGCACTCTTGATATTTCATAGGACATTTTCTCTTTACGGAAGTGTGGTCGAGGATTTTACAAAGATTCGTGACAAAACAGGGGTATGTCATGATCCAAGAGAAATCAAATCTTCTAAATGCATATTTAGTCTAATTCCTTTAAATAACACGAAAAAAAAAAGTGTTGAATCTGTATGTCCTAGCACTAATAATTGGACAACGACTTGGAAACAATGAAAGTTACCCATCATATTCTTACCAGTACCATATCGTCTAAGTACCAGATCACCTGTGTATATAATTTGTAATTGGTATGGGATCATCTGAGTATCGGATTACCTAAGTGCCGGGTTTTTTCTGAGTACCGGATCACCTGTGTGTAAAATTTGTAAATAGTACTGGAATAGCGCAGGGTCCCTTCTTTTATACTGGATAGGATATGGTACCAGATAGGCACAACGAGTGATTTGGTATAGGGGTGGTCCTTGGTACTAGATGAACATAGAGGCAATCATTGATGCCAGATAAGCACAGAAATGAACATTTTTATGGTGCTTGAAAAAAAATCTTTGACACAGATTCTGGTGGCAGTGATTTGTAGGAATAGCTGGTGTTTTGTGATCAAATTCAACTGAAAAAAAAGTTTGTAGAGGAATGATGCAAGAAATATTTGTAGCAGGAGGGTATTCTGTAATGACCGGTGACTGAGATGACAGAACCCCTTTTCTTTTGGAACCAAGGTGATCACGCTTCTATTGGCATTTCCTCTTTTATTACAATAACAATAATAATCCTAACTACTACTTTTCTGTGGATTTTTATCGAGCCCAGATTAGTTAATGCTCGCCGGTATTTTCAATTTTACAGAGTCTAAAAAACTTAAAGGAAACTCTCTATATTGTCCCATGGATTTTTATCGAGCCTGGGCCAGTTCCTGCTCGTCGGTATTTTCAATTTTAAAGAGTCTTAAAAACTTAAAGAAGACTCTCTATACTGTCCCATGTATTTTTATCGAGCCCGAGTCAGTTCCTACTTGTCGAAATTTTCAATTTTAAAGAGTCTGAAAAAACTTAAAGAAGACTCTCTCTGGTAGTTGCCCTCCTTATTTGTTTATCTACATGGGAACACCACCAATTTTTTTGTTCTTTTTCTTTTGTTAGTTATACCAAAAATAAAGAAAAACTCCATCTCATGACACACCTATGTACAGAAAATGAATTTATACAATTGAACTTACTATGGTAGGTTAACAGGAGGAGAAACCCTCTTGCTTATCAATTGCATTTCGGAAGTCTGAAGAACATTTTTGACAAAATCCTCCTTTGACAGAGGTTTGTGATAAACCTTCAGTCGATGCCCATTTACAACAAGGGAAGTCTGATTTTCATCAATGGTATTTATCCTTACTGAACCATTGTCATAAAATGTATCAACCTCATAGGGTCCCATCCATCTGGTAGACAGTTTACCTTTAAAATTTTTGAATCTGCTATCATATAGGAGGGCCCAATCACCTGGCTGGAAGGACTTCTTTTTAATGTACTTGTCGTGCAATTTGGTCCTTTTCTCTTATATCAAGGTGGTTCTTTGTAGAGCATCATGTCTTATCTCATCAAGCTCATTTAATTGTAATAGCCTCTATTTTTGAGCTTCTTTCAGGTCCATTCCTAATTGCATGGCATTTCTGAAGGTCTTTACCTGAAACTCTATGGGCAGTAGTAACTACTTCCCATACACCAACTTATATGGTGTATGGCCTATTGTATTTCTCCAAGATTTCCTGTAGGCCCACAAGGCCTCAGGCAACCTATCAGCCCAGTCTTTGTGATGCAGCTAAACAGTCTTAGTGAGGATGTCCTCTATCACTTTGTTGGTCGATTCCACTTGGCCATTGTCTTGGGGGTGATAGGGCGAAGACTTTCTGTGTTTGATCTTGTATTGTTCGGTAAGAGCCTTGACCAAATTTGAGGTGAATTGTGTCCCTTGGTCAGTGACTATTTCCCGAGGTACCCCGAAACGAGTGAAGAGGAAAGAGAAAGTCTACAACAAATTGTTCATTGGTCGAATACAAAGCCTTGGCTTCTACCCATTTTGTTACATAGTCTGTGCAAACTAATATGTACTTTTTGTTGCAGGACATGGGATTGATAGGTACTACAAAATCTAAGGCCCATTTTTCAAAGGGTTTGATTACTACTTCGGCTTGGAGTGGCATTTCGTCGACTGTTGTAGGTTTTCCCATTCTTTGGCAAACATTGCAGCTGGCCATGTATTTCTTTACATCCTTGAAGATGGTTGGCCAATAATAGACAAACTGTAGGATTTTGTAAGTTGTCCTTTTGTCAGCAAAATGGCCTCCACATGGGCCATCATGGCAAGCTCTGAAGATATCCTACATTTCATCTTCTTGGACACATCTTCTGATTACCAAACTAGGTTCAATTTGGTATAGGGTATCTTCATGCCACATATAATTGGCACTTAGCTAAATAATTATTTGTTTTTCTCTAGATGTCATACTTTGAGGCAACGTATCGGTTACCGGATAGTTGGCCACATCTGCATACCAAGGGGTGAAAGTATAAATGGAAAATAAATTCTCATCTGGAAAATCATCATCTACTGGAGTACTGTCACCTATATGAATAAGTCTAGACAAGAAATCAGTAACCAAGTTGTCTCTTCCAGGCCTATCTATGATAGTGATATTGAATTCTTGTAGTAACAACAACCATCTAGTCACTCTAGCATTTGTAACAGGTTTGTTCATTAGAAATCTGATAGTTGAGTGGTCAGTGTGCACAAAAACTTTGTATCTTGTTATACAGTGTCTAAACTTGTTGATGGCATGTACTACTGATAAAAATTCTTTTTCTATGATAGTATAGTTTGCTTCAGTAGGTGAGAGGTTCTTGCTAAAAAATTATATAGCATAAGGAATTTGTCCTTCCCTTTGTCCTAATACAGCTCCCAAAGCGGTATCTAAGGCATCTGTGCAAATATGGAAAGGAAGAGACCAGTTTGGACCTCTCAAAGAAGGGGCACTTGAAAGTTTTGTTTTTAAGATTTCAAAGGAGATTTGGCATTGCTCATCCCAACAGAATTCAACATATTTTGTTAGTAGTTTGAAAAGGGGGGAAGCTAGGTTTGTAAAATTTTGAATAAACCTCCTATAGTAGCCGGCATGCCCCAAGAAACTTATGATTTCCTTTTGTGAGCTAGGGATCTTGATTTGGGAAATAATGTCGATCTTGGCAGGGTCCACTCTTATTCTTGTAGTGGAGATGTGGTGACCTTGAACAATTCCTTCGGTAAACAACATTCTTTATTTTTCGTGACTGAGTGAGAGGTTGGTATCTTTACACCTAACCGGTACCTTTTTCAAATTATCCAATGCTTGTTGGAAATCATCCCCATAAACTGTGAAGTCATCCATGTAGACTTCCACACAATCGTTGGTTAAATCAGAGAAAATAGCCAAGACATCCCTTTGAAAGGTAGAAGGGGCATTACATAACCCAAAGGGGAGAACCCTGTAGGCATAGGTTCCCCAAGGATAGGTGAATGTGGTCTTATCCTGATCTTCTGGTGAAATTTGTATTTGGTTGTAACCACTAAGCCCATCCAGAAAAGAAAAATACCTCTTCCTAGATAAAGTGTCTAAGACCTGATCTATGAAAGGAAAAGGGAAGTAGTCCCTATAGGTGCCCTTGTTTAATTCTCGAAAATCCACACAAATCCTCCATTTCCCATTTTTCTTTGGTACAATAACTAGTGGGGAGACCCACTTGCTATCTAATATAGGGTAAATGAAATTGGCTTGTAGGAGTTTTTGGAGTTCTTCTTTTACTATATCTTTCAAGGTTGGGTTCATTCTTCTTTGGGACTGCCTGACAGGTCTGATCTAATCGTTAGTGTAAATATGATGCATGCAGGTGTCTAGGTGGATCCCTTTCATGTCAGAGTAATCCCATGCAAATGCATCAGATTGCCCTTGAATCATTTGTATCAACTTTTGTTGTTGATCTGTTTCTAGGCTAGCATTCATATATAAGGACTTTCCAGGACTAATTTCAACAGCTTGAACAATTGATTCCTTCCCTTCCTCTACTTGTGAAATAGTGGCTATTGTAGAAGTGGAAGGGTGCCAAAATTCTTGAAATTCAGGGCTAAATATGTGTGTGTAGTTAGGGAAAGATTGGGGATAGTCAATGCATGCTGAAGCAGCCAAGAATAGACTTAGGATTTGTTCTTCAGAATGCTTTTGTACTCCTTTTACTTGTTCAAGTGTCAACAAGGGTTGAGTACAATCCTCCTCCCCATAGGGATTCTCCAACCAGAGAGGAGCTTTAGTGGCTAGTTGGGCGGGGGGGGAAAGGATAAGTTTCTGACTTTGAGTGCCATTGGAAATTGTCATTTCTCCAGATCAACAACCGATGAATGCATCAACAGTGGCCAACTAAGGTTGGTCAAGTACCAATGGGTGTCCTGGTTTGGTGGATTTGGGATGGATTACTAAGAAATCCACAGAGTATTCCCAAGAGGTCAATGTCACTGTTATATCATCTAAACTTCCTGGTGGGGTGATGACAGATTTATTTGCAAGCTCTAGCAAAGTTTGTGTTGGTCTTAGGTGATCTAGTCGCAGTTTTTTCATAGTGTTTACTGACATCACATTTATTGTTGCCCCTAGATCAATCAATGTGTTGGGAAAGGCAACACCATTGATTTCTATGG
Source organism: Picea engelmannii (assembly GCA_009831015.1). Taxonomy (NCBI): domain Eukaryota; kingdom Viridiplantae; phylum Streptophyta; class Pinopsida; order Pinales; family Pinaceae; genus Picea; species Picea engelmannii. The sequence continues at coordinate 68,114 of ML811361.1, read as the reverse complement.
TTACCACTGGGTTCCCTGGATCACTATACTTATATGGCATTTCCGTTATAAATTCAGATAACTTCCCTACCACCCATATGATAGGAGGTTCCTTCCTCTTTCTCCCTGGATTTTTAATGCAAAGGTCCCTTACAATTTTATCATAGATAGGTATGTCTTTAATGGCCTGTAGTAGTGGGATCTTTACACATATGTTCTGAATTTTAGTCTCTAGATTATGTTCTAGAGGTTCCTCAGTTTTCTTTACGAGCAACCTTTCTAGGTAAGGGGATTCATTTTATGAGGTGTTTCTACTACAAGGGAGTTGGGAGAGGGATTTTCTTGTTGTACTAGAGTGTTTCTTTCTTCATTCAATGGGTTAGCCATCTGTTCTTCTCTTTGAACTATTTGGACATCTATTTGTTCTTCTTGACATGTGTGATTATGCACTTTTTCTTCTTGAATGACCACAGTGGGATTTGTTTTGTTTACAACCCTTCATGATCTTAATTCAATTTCGTTAAATGGAGTTGGCGTTATTACATATGTAGGGAAGGTTTGTACTTTAATGTTTTGTATAGGTTGTGTCGATCTATTATTTGGGTTAGGGATAGGTTGTGCAGGAATAGGAGTAGGTCGAGGAGGGTTTTGGATGGGTGCAGCTTGCATTGGTTGCTACATATTTGGATCCATAGTTAGTGCGAGTTGTTTTTGTAATTGTGGGGGTGGAACAAGAGCAGGGGGGTTAAATCCTGGGAGCATATGTGAAATATTCGAAGGATATTATGGATAGGTGGGAAAATTTGTTGGTTGGAATGGAACATTCCCATATATAGGTCCTCTCCACCCTTGTTTCCAAGGTTGGGTGTGTGTCGACCACTGAGGATAAGACATGGGGGGTACCCATTGCTGTTGGGGATATTGTGTAATTGGGTCTGCAAACATGCTGGGATTTTGTTGCCTCCATGGTCTCCTAGGGGGGTAAGATGTATCAGGTTCTCCTCCTCCCTTGAACATGGCCTTGAGTCTAGGAAGAGAAGGGAATTTGTTAGTAGGGTCGTCCTCTGTACAGAGACCACAGATTTCAATAACATTAAGGGGGCATTCCTTTTCAGGGTGTTTCCTCTTACATTGATAATAGAAAATTGCTAACGCAACATTTTCTTCTTCTTGTTTTCTTTTAATTTTCATGGTATCTAGCTGGGAACTGATGGTGTTTAGGATATATGTTTTAAAGTTTTCTAATATATTTCCCAGTTCAATCCTAGTGACACCTTCGGATGTGGGTTTAACAATTCTGTTGGTAGGATCCCTTATACTTTTCCCTGTTTTAGCTTGACTGCGAGAGTATCTTTTACAATACTCTGCTATGTCTGCAAATGGATTTTGGTATACATCCCTGGAACTCATGAGGTTTAATACTTCAATGCAATCACCCCTCTCACCCTTTAGAAAGACAGTCCTAACTATAGCTGTATCTAGGGAAAACCGTTTAGTCTTTTGATAATTGTATAAGAATCTTTCTAGGTAGTCTTCTAAGTTTTCTTCTTCAGATTGTTGCATTTTGAATATATCATTCCTAGCATCCCTAGGTCTACAGTAATCTTGGTATTTATGGAGAAAGGTCTCCTTCATACCATCCCAAGAAAAAATAGTGTGTTCCCCTAAGCTCATGAACCACCTTAGTGCCGAATCTTTTAGTGTAGCTGGGAAAAGTTTTAATTTTTTAGCATTATCTGTGTAGTTATAGCTCCTACACAATATGTCAAATTCAAATAAAAATGAGTCAGGGTCTTCTGTTTCCATACCTCGTAAATGAGGAAGTGAATATAATGGAATGTTCTTCATAGAAACGTCTTTAGCGATATCCAGTATGAGGAATCCAAATGTCTCTATTTCATTAGCTATGTTTCCCTCTTCTTCTGCCATGTCTCCAAGTAACCTGTAGGGAGGTGGTGAATTTTCTCCACTACGTGATGGTTCCACCACTGGGTTACCTGGTATCTCTAGTTGTTCCAAGGTTTTGTGTGGCCTTCCAATAGTAGATGCAGCTCTTCTATTACTACCTCTGCTTCTTTTCCAGTTTCTCCTTTGGATGGGGTCGCCAGTGCTTCCTCTCTTTCTTTTTTTCTTATGCCTTCAATATGAATGGTGGCTTTAGATTTAGTGCCCTGTGTTGTTGTTGCAATTGTTGCCTTCGAGCTCTCTCCTCGGAGAATTTTTCCTGCATGAATTTTCAATGAATTAGTATAAGGGGGTGGGTTTGTTGTTTGCTTTTCTATCTATTCTGAGATTTTAGGAGCAATAAATCTACCTTTATTATCCCTATACCTACTCATAAAAGAATTTTAAATGAAATGAATGAAAAACGCAAATTCCTAATTAAAGGTAGGAGGACAACCTGACTTTGGAGCAACCCCACCAAAGTGGATGCACGGGTTCTTACCTTTCATCTTACCATCTTCTCTCCTCCCTCAGATTATCCTCAAATCCAATCCAATGCTTTTTCAAACCAATCAAAAAACTCAAAATGCTACCCATTACCGTTTACAACTCCTTGAAAATAGTGCCAAAATGTTGGTGCATAAATATGTTCAATGTATATATTACACTCATTTAAATGTCAATCCAGGATTCGTAATCAAAAGAGTCATTACACTATATGTGCTGAGAACAGGTAACCTACCTAAGTCTGTTGCAAATAGGAAATAATTAATAACATAAAAACTTTATTTCTAAGATTTATAAATACTTCAAATATCTCTGAACTTAGAAGAGAAAACTGATAATGAAACTTAAACAAACACCCAATCAAAGGGATGTTGTCCTAAAGAAAAAAGTCTATTAATTCCAGGCTCTTGAATTAAAGGGATGAAATTTAAGAAGATTGTCTCCTATAAAAATTAAAACAATCAACTCCAACCACTCTCGAAATCAAAACCAACTTCAGCTTCATGTAATTCAATCAAACTAGCACAAGGGGTATTCAGTATAATTGAAAAGAATTTATTACAGAGCATGAAGATGAGATATAAAGTCTCTTGGTCCCTTGATATACTAAATCTACTGCAGTCATAAACTCAAGATATCAGTTCCACACTTCAAATCATTAAATGGATATCTTCAACATCTAAGAATGGAATGTCTATTTGATCTAACACCTACTTATTCATACCAATCCAAAACAATTGACTCAATGCTGGATTCTGAAAATAAATTAAAGAACAATCACACACACACTACTGTAAAATATCCACACAAACACACAGAATGTACACCAGGAAGTTTACCTTAGTTGGGGCGGTGGGCCCTTGTCGAACCAACAAGGAACCTCTTAAGAAGGTAACAGACCAAAGCTTTTCACTCACATTCAAGAATTGACATAAAAGATCTTCTGTATTAATTCAACTGGTAAAATGGATCAACAGTCTTTTACTCCATACATGAAAATGATAAGTATATCTAGCTCTGACAGTATACTTTGTTATATTCACTATTATCACTAGCTATCATCTATACAACATTCCTTATATAAGGTAAGCTGATACTATCAATATCTATGGATATGCATTAAACAGTTTGAGAAATTTTATAATTAAGATTGACATCGAATTTTTAGGAATCGACTCCATCCTCATGACACGAAGTGCATGAGCGATGGAGTATCTTGCAACTTGAAAACTGATTTGGGCGCTTCTATTCAATTGTCTTCTTGAAATCTTCACCATCATTCTGGCCCAACTAGCGCATTCTAGAAACAGAGGTTATGGTACCGGATTGCACATAGTCACGAGTCTGGTACCAGAATAGAGCAGGTAGTACCGGAATAGATGCAGAGAAGGTAGTACCAGAATAGCACACGACTTAGTACCGGAATGGATTTAGTACTGGATCAAAACTTCCTTGGGTAACATAATGGATTTGGTACCGGATTGCACGGTGTCTGGTAGTGCCGGATAGATTGCTCATAAATCAAACCATTAGGACTATACAAAATAAAACACTTTAATCGAATTAATTTAAGAAAGTTAAACAAACATGCTTTAAATCATCAATTACCTTTTGTGAACATGAACACGGCTTTTAGGTATGTGTTTTGGGAGGGGATAGTCCAGTATAGGCTTATAACAGAGGCAAAAAGGGATTAGATACAGGGTAATATAGGGAATTATCTATGTCAAAATAGGGAGTCAACATATAATATAAAACTTAAGAAGAAAAATATATTATGTAAATACATAGATTCATGTGGAATAACAGTAACAATATATATGAAGAATACATAGGAAAACCTATAAACATAAACACAAGTATAATTACACAGTATGTGAAATCATGTAAATTAATACACAATTGATACTTATCTTTTATAGAAGACCACCAACTACGTACAGACCTTCCATGATTCTCCCAGCCTTAGACCACACTGCTCATAACTTTAAATAGTGGTCACCCCCGAGTTGGGACTAAACTCCACCCGGGTAAAGGGATTCCTAGCTAGGTTGAGACAAATCAGACAATAGAAAGGATCTCATACCAGGAGCCAACTCAAACTAACAACCTACAGCCTTTCATTCCCCACATGCATGTCCCACCCCAAGAAGTGTGCCCCTTCTTTTCTCAATAGTCCTTCGGTTTCCCCACTTCCCTCACCTGGAGAGAGTTTCTTATTGGCCTGAAAACCTGGAGAGAGTTTCTCATTGGCCTGACAACCCGCCTCTTCAATCCATGGGCATGAAAACCTGCCTCTTCAAACCCATGGGCCTAACAACCTATTTCTTCAATTCAGTGCTTAATTCAACCAGTTACAGGATCAGGTGACGGCAACAACAGAAAACATGTATGGAATTGGTAATGAAAGCAACAAGAATCATTTAAGGAATAGTATTGTCTCGGGTACGATACATTATTGCCTCGGGTACAGTACAACTATGTTACCTGTAACAGGGATGTACTTCGTACAACTTTTGGGTTACAAAGGTCGAATGACAGAGGTCTTAGAGTGAAATGATGGAAGATTGGTGAATCATGAAAATGCCAGGGTGATTGGGGAGAAACCCCCAACGACCAATTTTCCCCACATATACCTGCATGTGCCCTGATTGACACATGGCCCTCTAAGAGCTTGTTCCTCTCCACTTGTAGATCAGTCCCCTTCCCATAATAATTTAGTATAATATGAGATTTATACTTTCCTTAGTCTTTTGGAATAATAATATAATATTCCCTTAGAGATAAGCCCTCTAGCTTAGCCCCTTTTCTAGGATCTTAACCCCTCCCTTTCTATTCCTAGTGGAGTTTTAGTGCCCCATACTCATTTATCTTGGTTGGTCTACATGCACCGATATATTATATTAATTATATGAGTGTTTACAAATACAAAAGTAGGCTCACTGGCCTTTAGCATCTAGGTTCTCTGACCTAATCATCACATAAGCCTCGTGGCTTATAATCACCTGGTTCACCAACCTAGAAAACATGTTTACAATTCAACCGGGGCTTGGTCTTGGGGTATTACACATAATTTCCTCCAAGTATTCCTTCATGTTCTTATGCCAAAATGATGGGACGTTCATGTTCCATGACACATCTCCTTAGAATGTTATATGCACCTAGTTTATACAAGTGTCCTACAATAAGTTGGTAGTCTACAACTCTAACCACCAAATTCTTCTTCTACGCAGTGTTATATCCCTTTGGGGTAAATCTTGTACTAAAAAATTCAATGATATCAACATAGTATTCATCAACAATATGAACTAAAAAGAGTTGTGCGTCAGGAAAATTATCCTCAAAGATTTTTTGTTCTTCTCCATTAGTATCATGGATAGATGATCTAGCCCTGCATCTAGTCTTCCAGGTTTCACAACTACTTCAAACTAAAATTCTTGAAATAATAACAACCATCTATATATTCTCCCCCCAAACACTAGCTCATTGACTAGGTATCTCAGAGCAGAGTGATCGATAAACATTTTAAAATGTTGGCCAAATAAATAATGTCATAACTTTTGTAGTGCATACACCATAGCCAAACCTTCTCTTTCTATTGTATTATAATTATTTTCTAACACTGAGAGTTTCCTACTTGCAAATGCTATTGGGTGATCTATGTCACCTTCTCCTGTTTGTGTTAATGTTACTCCAAGTGCTATTGAAGAGGCATCCACATGAAGATGGAACTCCTTTGACCAATATGGAAACACCAGAATTGGTGTTGTCATCATTTTTTCTTTTAAGATGTCCAAACTTTGTTGGCACTCATCATTCCACCGAAACTTGATATCCTTCTTTAACAATTTCTCCATGGGTGTAGTAATACGTGCATAGCTCTTTATGAACATTATGTATTATCCTGTATTACCTATTATATCTCTTAATTGGTGCACTTACTCAGGTGGTGGTAAATTAACAATGACAACAATATTTGCAGGGTCAACCAACATGCCCTGTTTACAAACCACATGCCCTAGAAAAATTACAAATGGTGTGCTAAATATACATTTATTAATGTTCAAAGAGATTCGACATTGTCTACACCTGTCTAGCATTAATCTTAAAACTTCAACATAATCTTTCAATAGGATAAATATTTTCCAATCATCTAGATAAGCTTCCAAAAATTTATGTATAAAATATTTAAATGCAGCTACTACTATCCTTGAAAAAATAGCTGGGGAATTTTTCAATCGAAATGGCATCATTGTGTATTGATATGATCCCCATTCTATGGCAAATGTAGTCCTATGAATATACTCTGGTGCTATTCTGATTTGGTGATACCCTAAAAATCCATCAGTAAAGCAATATGTTTATTTTCCTCCTACATTTTCCAATACCTCATCTATAAATGGAGTAGGGAATGTATCATGCATATAGACATCATTCAACTTCCTCAAGTATACACAAATCCTTATTCCCCCTTTCTTTTTCTCCTGAACTACCATAGGTCTAATCCACTCAGATTCTTCAACAGGTTCTATTATACTAGCCTCTAACATTTTATTAATATTTTCCTTAACTTTTTGTTTATATATTGGATTCAACCTATAGGGTCTTTGTCTTATTGGTCTGGCATCTGGTCCTAGAGGGATTTTCATTTCTCCAAGTTCTCCTTCTACCACTTTCATTTATGAGAAATTTGCTGGAAATAGATCACTATATTCATGCAGTAATTTTGTTATCCTTTCTATTTTCTGGTTGTCCCAATAGTCACCAATACTTATAATCTTTCAATTCTCTTATGTTCCAATATTTACCTTATTTATCTTCAGTGATGCAGCAACTTACTTTGACTTCTACTTATACTTCTCTTTCCCCTTCAACTTTTGTTATCTAAATATCACACGAGTTTTCTTCTGTTAGGTCATCTTCTGCGATGTGGTAACAATGTAACAACTGTATGATTGTTTGTCAATTCTGATTTTGATAGGATGTTACAATTTCTACTTCAGATTCTTCAAAAATAAATCTTTTTATCAATTTCAGTGTCGCATCCATCATTGGATTCTCATGTTCAAATGAAAGCATGATTACAAAGTTATTCTGCAAATCTGTCCAATTTACAGTTCGTCTATGCGATTCCAGTTTTGTATACCAATTTCTTGGTATGCCTTATAATGTATGGATGAAGTGATGTGTCCATTCTTCTGGTGGTAAAAATATCCATTGGGTCATGCATATGTCTATGTGTTCTCCAAGCTGTCCTCTTCCATCATATTTCTCTATATTTATATTCTCCTATTCTACGCCAAATACGATGTGAAGCAATCTTTTTCATTGGTAGCAATCATGGATATTTTCTTTATGAGTACCCCACCAACGTGCAGATGTTGCTTTCAAGGAAATATATAAAACTAATAGCCTTTGAAATTCTAGGACTTATAACTCAAACTTTGTTAAGAATTCTTCCAAATCATTGTTTCTATAAAAATGGGAGGTTCTCTTACCTCTATTCCAACCCATCTTAGTGCACGTGTCATTCTTGCACATCTTCTGGTAGATATCTCATGTAAGTGTTGTTGTCAGTTCTCTAGTACTATGTCATAATATGAAGCACAAGAATTGATACATCTCCAGCTAAGCATTCCATCTATTGTTGGTTTATTGTTATCTTCCTCACGTGCAGTAGTTCTATAAAACAGGTTTATCTCTTCTGTAATGAAATCCTCTTTCACTAGTTCAACATATCTTCCACCTTATAAAGGATCTAGTGGTGCTATGAATCTACATTATCCTGACTCAAAAATCATTTTCCTGGTATTCAAGTTGATGATAGCTTGATTATCAAATGTCCAATACAGTCCCAACAATGTTGGATAAGGTGTGGTATTATCCACTATATCAATTACCTCAAAATCTACCATAGTGCACACACCATCTAAATCCACTGGTATGCCTTTCAATCAACCAATTGGTATTAATCTATGTTGGTTTGGTAGTTTCAAATGAATAATTGAATATCCCAATGTTGGTTCCCCCATACATTCCCATGTTTTCCTAGGAAGAATATTTACCTCAGATCCCAAGTCTAATATGATGTCACCCATGTTAAAGTCTCCAATATTTGCATTCAATTTGAACTCTATATTTGTTCTTGTCTTCCTATGTGTAATATACCATATATAAAAAGTATGGAGAACAGAAATAAAATGCTAGAAATGGCATAATAAAAACAATATAACCAAAACAATCACCACAATAGCACTAAAATGATATAAGAATAACAACAGAAATGGTACTTTGATTCTGAAAGAAATGTTCACGGGCCTCTTCGAGGGGGCAACCTCCAATTGAGCAGAGATCTATTACAATAATATCCAAGCTAGGGTTATCATACCCTCGACTCCTATTTATACTAAATATGTCTATCAAAAGAAGCATCTAGAGGAAGATCCTTCTAGAAGCGGAAGCTTCTATCAGGTCTTCTTACATTCAACTTATTCTATTTTATTGAAATGCCTTATTAATATTGACCTTTATTACATCTGAATATATTGTTCCACCTATGTATGGGTTAGAACCCTAACATGTTTGTCCCCTTAAAAACAACCTTGTCCTCAAGGCTTGAGATGTGAAAATTACTGTAGAATGGTAGCTGGTTCCCAAGTGGCATCTGTTGGAGTTGTATATTTCCACTGGACTAAAACTTCCTTGATAGTTCTTTGATGCTCACATTGGTCCAAAACTGCTTGTGGCTATATCCAAATGGATCCTTCTTCAGCTAACTCAGGAAGGTTGGTTTGAATTTGGAACTTAATTCCAATCACTTTATTTAAGCATGAAACATGAAAAACAAGATGTAGCTTAGAATGATTGGGCAAAGATAACTAATAGGCCATCTATCCCACATGCTTGAGAACTATATAAGGACCATAAAATTTGGGCACTAGCTTCTGACAATGCTCGACCTTGAGAGAATTTTGCTTGTAAGGTTGCAGTCGAAGAAATACCTGATCCCCTTCTGCAAATTGATGTTTAGAGTGACCTTGATCTGCTTGTTTCTTCATGTGATTCTGTGCCATCACCAAATTCTCTTTAAGGGTACAGAGAATAGCCTCTTGAACTGTAAGCGTTTGGTCAACCACCTGGACCTTCGAGACACCAGGTAAGTATGAGAGAACTGAAGGTGTCTTTTGTCCATATACCACTTCAAAAGGACTCATCCATGTAGCTGTGTGGTATGAAGTGTTGTACCACCATTCATCTAGGGGTAACCATTGAGCCCATTGATTTTTCTTTTCTAAGGAAAAACACCTCAAATATGTTTCCAAACACTTATTGACAACTTTCGTTTGACCATCAATATGGGGATGATAAGTTGTGTTGAGATGCAATTGAGTGCCTTGTAGCATGAACAGTTCTTGCCAAAAATTGTTGGTGAGAGTTGGGTCGCGATCATAAATAATAGAATGCAGCATGCATGAAGCTTGAAGACCTAATCCATGAAAAGTTGAGCCACCATGGATGTTGTAAATGGGTGTTGAAGAGCACAGAAATGAGCATACTTGGAAAGGTGATCAACAACCACCATGATGACTGGTTTATTTCCCGATTTGGGTAAGCCTGTAATAAAATCCATAGAGATATCCCTCCAAATAGCAGGTGGAATCGGAAGCGGTTGTAGTGTGCCTAGAGATTTGATTGTTTCGCCCTTTTTGCATTGACACACATCACATTTAGCTACAAAATTACGAATGTATTTTTTAATGTCATCCCATAAAAAAGAGTGTTTGACCCTGTCATAGGTTTTGGTAAACCCGGAGTGCCTAGCTGTGGGTGTAGCATGAAGCTCAAAAAGTATCGTGGATTTAAGTTTGGATTGTTTTCTTAAATACAAATGGCCTTTGTATTGAAGCTCATCATGGAGTCAAGAGTACCCTGGGGAAGCTGGAGCATTGGACTGCAATTGTTGGATCAGCTGTGAACTTTTGGGATCGTGTAGCCATTCCTAGTGGACTGCTTGGAGCCAATCTGGTACAATGAAGGAAAGAGAAAAAAGGGATCCGTCATCTTCATACTTTCGGGAAAGTGCATCCGCAACCACTTTGTCTTTGCCTTTTTTGTAAATGATCTCATAATCATATCCAAAGAGCTTGGTCACCCATTTTTGTTGCTCTGGGGAGGAAATGCGTTGTTCCAGAAAATACTTGAGGATTTGATGGTCTGTCTTAATTTGGAAGTGTTGCCCCAATAGATAAGGGCACCACAGATCAACGACATGTAGAATAGCCAACATTTCCTTTTCATAGATTGATTTGCCCAGATTTCTTTCAGACAGTTGCTTGTTGGTAAAGGCCAAAGGCTGACCCTCTTGCATAAGGACAGCACCAATTCCTTTCCCTGAAGCATCACATTCCAAGACAAAGGTCTTTGTGAAATCAGGAAGGGCCAATACTGGAGTGGTGCACATGGCCATCTTCAAGGTTTGAAAAGCTTGAGCCGCGGCTGGATTCCAAGTGAAAGATTTATTTTTTAAGAGTGCAGTGAGAGGTGTTGCAATCTTTCCATAATGCTTAACAAACTTGCGATAATAACTTGTTAAGCCCAGAAATCCACTCAAGATTTTGAGGGTATTTGGGTGAGGCCAGTCTTGCATAGCTTCAATATTTTTAGGATCCACCCTAAAGTCGTCCTTGCCAACCAGATGACCCAAGTACTCGGCTTCTGAGGCGCCAAAAGCACATTTAGATTGTTTTAGGAAAAGTTGGTGTTGAGAGAGTAGATGGAGAACTCGATCCACATGGGAAAGATGGTTTGTCCAGGTTTTCCTATAGATGAGGATATCATCAAAGAAAACTAAGACAAAATGACATAGAAAAGGATGGAAGACATGATTCATGAGGATTTGGAAGGTGGAGGGGGCATTACACAAGCCAAATGGCATGACCAAAAACTCATAGTGGCCCTCATGAGTTCTAAAGTCAGTCTTTGGAATGTCTACCTCTTTCACACGTATATGGTGGTCGCCAGAATGAATATCGAGTTTAGTAAAGAACTGGGGGCCACTCAGTTCATCCAAGAGGTCATCAATGACAGGGATGGGAAATTTTTCTTTAATGGTAAGTTTGTTGAGGGCACGGAAGTCGGGACACATTCACCAAGAACCTTCTTTCTTCAGGACCATGACCATAGCATAAGAATAGGGGCTCATACTGCAGATAATGCTTGCATTAAGGAGTTCCTGGATCATTTTCTCAACTTCATTCTTTTGGGAAAAGGGGTGATGATACAAACGGATATTGGGACGAAGGATTCCTGGTACAAGGGGAATGGAATGATCATGAACACCATGGGAAGGAGGGTGTCTCTGGGGAGTGGAAAATACCACTTGATGTTTAGGAAGGATGGATTGGAGGTCTTGTGGCACTGAGGGTGTATGTGTTTCTTGTATGGAATGGCGTTCAGAAATAACACCAGAATGACCTTTTTTGAGCATCTTTTCCATGCGATGGGAACTAATGATCTCAGGTTAACTGGTGGTGATGCCTTGGAACTTATATTGTTGGCCCTCGTGGTTGAATTTCATGGTTAATTCCTTAAAATCCATGAGAATGGGACCCAGAGTCCTTATCCAGTCTGCACCCAACACAATGTCACAGTCGCCCATGTCGATAGAAAACATATGAGATTTGAGGTGGTAGTCACCAATTTGCAGATGCACATTTTCACAATGCCCTCCACATTTCATGGAGCCACCATTGGCAATCATGATTTGGAAATTATTGATGGCATGGATGTAGCAATGAGTTTCTTGGGCAATGCAGTGATGAATAAAATTATGGGTGCTTCCACTATCAACCAGAATTATGACCTTCTTATGCTTTATGTAACCGATGAGCTTGAGGGTTTGGGGAGCAAAGAAGCTAGTGAGAGCATTTAGGGAAATGACTGGTTCTACTTCGGGAGGATCTGAGGGAGGGGTTATGTCAGTAGTTTTAGGTGACTCAAACACAAGGGGAGTTTCAACATTCTCTTCTAAAATATCCTCTGAGATGGCCATAAAAATCTTTTGTTCCTTACACTTGTGGCCCGGGAAATATTTTTCATCACAATTATAACAAAGGCTTTTGAGTTGGCGTTTAGCCATTTTAGGCCTGGTCAATTTTTGGATCTTTAGTGGAGCGGAGGGAGTAGTGGGATTTACTAGTTTAGTGCGAGGGATAAAGGAGGGTTTCTGGTTTTGAGAAGATTCAACATGTTGTGCTTATTTATCTCTTTTAGTAGCCTCCACCCAACTCTGAGGCCGAGCCATGAAGACATGGGCCAGAATCTCATCCTTGAGGCCACTGATAAACACTCTCAGAAAAAGGCATCAGACATGCCCTCTGTTCGAAAATGCAAGCGCTCAAAAGCAGTTATAAAGTCTTCCATTGTTCCTGATTATTTCAACTTTGACAAATGGCCCAAATGGTTGGTGTCAATGTCAAAGCGTTCATAAATCTCTGCCACAAATTGTGTCCAAGCAATATACCCTTGACAGGAAGTTTTTCTCCATTGCCACCATTGCCAACGTTCTTGATCTAGATGGAGAACACCATACAAGAGTTTGGCCAAGTCATCTGTAATGTCGTATAAAGAGAAATAATGTTCCTTTTGGGTTACCCAACCAGTGGGATCTGAGCCATCAAATTTGGTCACATCCACCCATGGAAGGCGTAGGTCACGTTGAAAGTGATGGTGCTGAAATTTAGAGGAATGTTCATCTTTAGTATCTCAAGGTGGGTCAGATAAAGGGTTATCTGTAGGGATATTCATCTTGGTGTAGAGCATCAAAACGATAGATTCAAGCTAGGTAGTCAGGTCTTGTTTGATTTCCTCCATTGAGGACTGCATGGATGTATTGAGGGCGGAAACATTGGCACTGAGTTGTTTCACTTCTTGTTGGGTCTCAATGAAATTAGATTGCAAGGTATTGAAGCGAGCTTCTAGGTGTTGTCTATGGGTATGGGCCATGATGATGAGGAAACCAAAATGGGGTGGGTGGGGTCAAAAAATTTTCTGAAAAATGATATGTATGAATGTGATAAGGGTGAAGAGATGAATACAATGGAATAGGTCTCAAATAATGGTGCAAGAATTTCCAGAATTTTTTTTTTTTTTTTTACACATGCGGAGTTATACTCCGGTCTGAAGAATACTGCAGTGATGAAATGCCCAAATGCTTAACTAGGAAGAAATGTGTAGTTTTTTGGAAACCTGAACACAATTGTGCTGCAAGAGATCTTGTCTATTTTAATTTGTTAATGTTTCTGTCCCCAAGGGTTAGGTATTCAAGGGTTCTACAGACAAGGGTTTTCCATGTACTATAGCTCTCTGATATATGTGTGGGGTGAAACAGTAGTACTCGTCCCAATATCTCATGGCACTAACTAAGGAGGATATACCATACCCTTAGCCGTACTACCCGACTACCCAGGTACTAGAGAGTATCTTCCCGAGTGTTGTTCTCGGTGACACTATAGCAGTCAGGCGACCGATCGGTTTATCTAAAGAGGGCTTTAGGTAATCTAGGATGATCCATATACAGGTGTTGTCTGATGTGCTACCACTCAAAGGGGTACCAACTGGGGTTACAAGGGTGGCCAACAGATGTGCGCTTAAGTACCACTCGTATTTCCTGCGTGTATGAATCCCTCAACCATGGGTTTATGCATGTAACGACAGATCTTTGTGGCTTAAAGATGTCGGAATACGTCTCTACTCTGAAAAAAAAAATTAACCCACAATTTCTGCCAAGGAAAGTTCTTTGATACCACTTTTAATATACCCGATAAAAAAAGTATGCAGAACATAAATAAAATGCTAGAAATGACAGAATAACAACAATATAACCAGAACAATCACCACAATAGCACTGAAATGATATAAGAATAACAACAGAAATAGCACTTTCATTCTGAAAGCAATGTCCACGGGCCTCTTTGAGGAGGAAACCTCCAGTTGAGCAGAGCTCTATTACAATAATATCCAAGCCAGGGTCCTCATACCCTCGACTCCTATTTATACTAAATATGTCTATCAAAAAAATCATCTAGAGGAAGATCCTTCTAAAAGCAGAAGCTTCTATTAGGTCTTCTTACATTCGGCTTATTCTATTTTATTGAAAGGCCTTATTAATATTGACCTTTATTACATCCGAATATATTTTTCTACCTATGTGCGGGTTAGGACCCTAACACTATGGACATGATTTAGTTTCTTCTATTCTAGTTTTGTCTCTTCTTTAAGATTGCATTTTTCTAATAAACTTTGCAATACTTGTAAAGATGTTTGATCATTCAATAAATTCAAGCAAGACACCAGAAAGTTTCTTATATTACTTACCTTTTCTGAAGGATGACTTCTGCTGGTATGATCATATGGATGAGGCATATCATATACTCGTGCATCATATCATAGATGTGCATTTGAAGTAGAATCAATATTCTCTTGCAAAATTTCTTGTCTAGCCTGCTTGAATATCTCTTTTTCCTTTTGTGCATCAAAATGTTGTTGAGGTGTTGTATTCTTCCTAACCCACTCATGTTGGTTTTCATTCTGATTTGTTATATCTCCTCCTATTTTGGTTCCACCTCAAGTAACTATATTAATTTTCTTCCCATCCTCTCTTGTTTTTGTGGAAATCCATTAAACATTTTGATTATTTTGATTCCTCTTTTCCTATGTTTTTGTCAGAAGTGTAGGACAATCTTCTGTAGTATGATTTGTTGCACAATAGTACATGCATGTTGCTAGTGGTAGTGGACAATCCCTTTCATAGTGTCCAAGTTTCTGACAATTGTGGTAGGTTACTAGTCCTCTAACTCTTACAAGTCCTCCTCTTCAACGCCCTCCTCTTCTAAATCCTCTTATGTTGCCTTGATTATCTGCTCGCGGTGTATTATAGTGTGGTACTTTATTATATTGAGGTTGTACTACAAATTTCTACACATTATTATATTGTTGTGTAGTTGTACCTATCATTAGTTCAGCCTACATCCTATAATTATCTAGGGTCCTTTCCTTCATAAGCTCCATGGTTCGAAAATCATTATCCTCATTCCCTATAGACTTGTAAAAATTGTAGAATGTACTTTTAAGAACTATTTGATATTTTTTCATCATTGGACAATGATAGGAATCATGTCCAGGTGTTTTACATATTTCGCACCATAATCCTCCTATGGGTAAGGGATTCTGAAATTATTCTCCCAAATACTGCACAAATGTTGGACACTCATTTTTGTGGTGTCCTTCTATTCTATATAAGGTACACCAGACATATTCCCTATTTTTCTTTTCTTTATTCTGATTCAACTAAAATGTTAGATTATTGAGATTCGGTCTTTTCTCTTTTACAGTTGGATCTGTATGCTTATATTGATTCTCTTCCAATTGCAAGGTTGTTTGCAGAGCCTTGGCCTGATTCTGTAACTAATGTTTCCTCAATGGGTATTTAAAATGTGGAAATAATGAGTTTATGAATAGTTGTCTATGACATATGTCTGTTATGGGATATTTCAACTTACCTTTCAATCGCTTGAACTTCTGATCGACATCCCAAACTGACTCTCATGGCTTCTTTTTTATTTGTATCATCTTGTTCACATATTGATCTTTTGAACTTGGTCACTGGAAATCATTAATTAGTGTCTTTTTCATTTTTGCAACAGTTTTCAATGTTCCTTATAGATTTTTCACTGCTAGACTCATAAACTAGTCCCGTGTGTTGTTTTTGAATGTGATTGCAAGCTGAGCCACTTTTGTTTCTTCATATGTGACCTATTTAGTTTCCAAAATATTTTCACAAATAAATAGATGTTTCTATGGGTCCTCCGACCCTTCTCCATGAAATTATGGTAACCGAATGGTTGGATCTACTCCTTCCATTATAAAATTGCCAGTACTTCCTCTACATGGTGTAGATAACTAATTATTGCTACCTAAACTTGTACTTGCACTTGAATTTACATTGGTCCCTTGACCTATTGGACTCCTTCTGCCAATAATTGTTTGTAATATCCCTTGGCCGAACCCAATTGTAAATGTAATGTAACTGTACTTAAGCTGGTGAGCTATTTTGACATCATTTTGTAATGCACCTTTCACGGCATAGTGTGTGCATGTACTGCGTAGTAAAATGATGTAGTGTGCACATTCCCAGATACCGTGCGCAGTAGCTAAAGTGCGCATAGTATGGAGGTCAGCGAGCCTTGTGTATATGATATGTGTTATAAGTTGGTGAGACAGTTATTATAAGTTGGGATGCTTATGTTTTGGAATTAGGCTAGAGTGCCTATTTTGTATATGTCTCATTATTAATATAAAATACATCGTTGCACGCAGACCGACTATGATAAAAGAGATGGGGGACTGAAATCCACCAGTTAGGGAAAGGGAGGGCCAAAAGTTAAGGGAAAGGGCTAAGCTAGAGAGCTTAATCCAAAAAGGATTATTATATTAATATTTCTTTAAAACATAAAGTATGGATAATTATTTTATCCTAAGTTCTAAAGTTGGGGACAAGTGGATCAAAGTAGCTTCCAACATGACAAGTGTCAAGTTGGGGACATGCATGCATATCGTGGAGACTTAGTTCATTTACACACTTTTTCTCCATCATTCGGACGATCATTCTTACGATCATCTCTCCCATGATTCCTTCCATCATTCAGTCATCTAGTCAATGATTTCATCACCATTTCACTCACACAGACCGTTATCCTTCAGACATTCATTTCACTGTATCTGAGCCTGTTTCCATAACCATTTCCAGTTGGTGTATCTGGTTATCTTGGGAGAGGGATTGAAGAAGTGGGTTGTCAGACCCATGGGAAATTGAAGAGGCGGTGTGTCAGGCCCATGAGAAATTCTCTGAGTGAGAGAATTGTTGGGAATTGATTTCCTGAAAGTGCTAAACTGTAGCTACAGTTCTCTGAGATTTATTTTCCGGCCTGTTGCTGAAGCCCTGGAAGGGAACTGGGGCAGCTGAAGAACTATTGAGCAGAGAAGGGGCACACTTCCTTGGGTGGGACAGGCATGTGGGGAATGAGAGGTTGTAGGTTGTTAGTTGAGTGAGCACCTGAGATGGAGTCTTTCCTATTGTCTATGAGCCTTTAACCTGGCTAGGAATCCCTTTACCTGGGTGGATTTTAGTCCCAGGTCAGGGGTGACTCACTGTTGAGAGTGATGAACAGTGTAGTCTAAGGCTGGGAGGTTCGTGGACGGTCTGTATGCAGTTGGTGACAATATTTCCAAGATAAGTACCAATTGTATGATAAATTTACATGTTGCATTGTTATTTACATGATTATGCTACGATTTATCATATATGTGATTATAATTGTCACTATGTTTATGGGTATTTCCCTGTATATGTTGCATATCTGTGTTTACTGTTATTTCGGTATGAAATCATATATTTACATAATGTAATTTTTTTTTATGTTTATATGTAAAGATTCCATAAGGGTGTTGTATGTATATGTTATAATTGCATGCAGTTTGAAGAGAAACTTTATGTGGCATAGCTCAGTTGAATATTGGGTATGTTACAGTATGTTTCGCAATGAGAGAACGAAAGTGTTCCCTCATGTAGCATGGCCCGGTCATGGGTGGTCGGGGATGTTACAATATGGTATCAGAGCTTCAGTTCCAACACTAAGCCTGGATGGGCCAAAAAGGTTCAGTTGAAGCGAATATTCACAGAAGATTAATTTCAAGTCACAGAGCATCCATGGAAACTTTTGGCACCGCACAAAAAATGTTGTTGTGTAGGTGTGCACGGTAAATTATGGCGCCATGCGGAAGAATATTGTGTGCGGATGCACGCACTGAATTTAGCATTGCGCAGTGAACACACACATAGTAATGTGCACGTGGGGTGCCCAAGTATTGCAAAACACAGAGGAGTTGGTTGGTGCACGCATAGTATGAGTATAAGTTGTCTCGCGATAGTGTATTCAATGATGCGCGCAGATTATTGTGCGCGGTGGGGCATATTGAACTCTGGCATGGTGCAATGCATAGGGAGAAATGCATGTGGAATATCAGTGCATGATACCAAAACTGTGTGCAGTGGATATTGGTGCACAACACAAAAGTAGTGCATGAAAGTTATTGGCACGACGGAGAAGAAATGCATAGTGGATATAGGTGTGCGAAAGCACGATTTACCTCATGGTGTTGTTGTGCACGATAAATATGGGTGTACAGGTTGAATTTTTGTGCGCGCGAAGCCATTTGGAAGGTGATGAGTCTGAGTTTAATAGAAAAATGTGCATGGTATTAGAGGAAAAAGAAACACACAACCGCATCAGAGAATTATTTAAAATGAATTCAGAGTTAGTTTGAGAAGAAATAAATATATTCTAAATTTTTGAGCCGAGAGCATCTTAGAAATGAATTATGAATTTTATATTCCTCCGATTCAGACAGATGGAAGTGAAATATAAGCTTACAAGAAAAGCATACTATGAAAGAAAACAAGACTCATAACACCACCAGTTAGAATCTTGTAATAAACAGTCCAAAATCTGCTTCTACATTTATATAATCGTATTAATCCCAAAATTACAAAAATGGAATGATAACAGTTTTCCTATTGCAAAGGGACCATTTAAGAACAAGCCTATCATCTCTAAGGCCCCTTACCTTTGCTACCAGCTGTCCAAAATTCGTTGAAATATACATAATTTTAGTTGAGGACTCATTTCATCTTAGCGATCTCCTCCTTTAAAGAATCTAACCAGACCAGTTGATTCTCTCCAACACTTTCGGTCGTTTTAGCTGTGGTTTCCTTCTTCTGTCGCTTGCTCCTTTTCTTCTTAGCAGCTGGCATGTCGATGACTAAATCCTTCATAGTGGGATTTAGCCTGACTTCCAACTGCGAGTCTATAGCCTGCTCTGTGTGGAATTTAGTCGCTAGAATGTGAGCAAGTACCCTTTCCTCCTTATTCGCAGGAAAGTCTAGCATGTTTCTCGAATAACCAGTCTCACTGGATTTATCCTTGTCCATGTACCTTAGTTTGTGGATACTGAAATTCTTTTACAGAGAACAGAAAGTTGAACAATTTGGATATTACTTTGTTTATGGATAATTTGATGCCTCCATACTTGAGAATTGGTATTTATAGAATCCCCAATTCTGAAGCACAGACAGACTATGTATAAGTGCGTTGGATTGCCATGCTCAGCTAATCCATTTCAAATGATTAGATTTTGAGTTCGTTACATGGTAGCATTCAACTAACATTACATGGCAGCATTCAACTAACATTACATGGCAGCATTCAACTAACGTCACATGGTTGTGAAGTACCGAACGAGTGAAACAGGGTGATCTGACTAGCCGTCGCTCGTTCCACGAGTGGTGGTTTTGACATATTGAAACACATGATACTGCGTCTTGGCGAAAGTGGTTTTGACAAACCGCATTTTTCCCAGATGTATCTATGAAGGCGTCGTGTGTCTATGTTCTCAAGACTTGGATCTTATCTAGAATTTTCATGGTGATAACACCAGGAAATCAGAAGAGATAATTCTGATGTATATATTGAACCAAAATGGTTCATATTTTTCATGAATTGTTGAATTGTTAGCCTGATAAGTTTCGATGGTTGCACGTTTTGCAGAATTAACAACAACTAGATCAGATCAGATCAGATCAATGCAAAGTCCATAGGAATGGAAGAGGCACAAGGGAATTACAGTCAGCAAGATGAGAGCAGAGGGATGGATGTCCATTTGGGCATTGAAGGAACAAACTCCAATGGACATGGAGAAGAAAGGAATGAAAACATGAATATGGCAGAGACCATTAAAAATTTGCAAAAGGATGTCCAAATCCATAAATCTAATAATGAAAGTCTTATGAGAGCCAAGGAGCAGCAGGATGACTTCAACATGAAGTTATTGGAGGGCTTGAACATAATAGAAAAGAAATTGATTAAGGAGAGTGGCTTAAGAAAATCTGGAAGTCACAAGCCTTCGGATGAGAAAAGAAAAGCAAGAAGTGTTAGCAGACACCACCATCACTCCCCAAGGCATTCCAATAAGAGAGCAGGCAACAGCTCAATTCCATCCCCTGTCAGAAGGCATAAGAGATCTGGGGTGGATGAGCTACGAGGAGAAATGAACAAAATCAAACCTCCTACATTTGATGGTGAGCACAAGAAGGATGAAGATGCAGAAATGTGGTTTCTAGGCATGAGAAAGTATTTTCAATTGCATAATTATTCTTCTCATGCAGAAGGTAGAATTGCTATCTATCAACTCAAGGAAAAGGCCTCCATGTGGTGGGATTAGCTTGTGCAGGTGCAGCACATTAAAGAGAAAAGTGTTACTTGGAGGGAATTCAAGAAGTATATTGAGAAGAAATACTTGACTAAGAGATACTATGACAAGAAAATGAAAGAGTTATTTGAACTCAAGCTTGGAAGTATGACTATAGATGAATATGAGAGAAGGTTTCTAGAAATGTTGAAGTATGTCTCTTTCATCAAGGACGAGATAGTCAAAATTCAAAGGTATTTGAGTGGATTACCATCATTCATCAGTGACAAAATACAGTATAATGATCCCAAGACATTGACAGAGACCATAAGGTGAGTTAAATGCCTATATGATCAGCAAAAAGCAAGGTCATCTTTCCAAAAGGCTTGGGAAAACAAAAAGAAATTCAATATGGATCAGAGGAAGAAGGGAGATAAGCCACCATTCTTCAGAAATAATCCACTGGGACAGCAAATGCCTAAAGAACCCAGAACAATTGACACAGGGAATCAAAGGCCAAGGCAGCCACTTATTTAATGATGGGGTTGTAAAGGAGATCGTAGGTTCAGAGATTGTCCTCACAAAGGTGAGAAAGGTAGGGCTATTAACAATGTACAGCAAGCTGAAACATTGGAGGACATGGGAAGATATATGCCAAGGATCTATGCAGCCCTAGACAACAAGCAAGCAGAGTATCAGTCCCACATGATTGAAGTGGAAGGTATGATCAAGAACCAAATCATTGCTATTTTAATTGATTCGGTAGCTAGTCATCGTTATATAGACCCTAAGATGGTGGAAAGTTTGCAATTGCCGAGAAGCAAGCATGGGAAATCCTGGTTGGTGCAACTGGCTACAGGAGCCAGAAGAAAAGTTAATGAGATGGTTAAGTCATGTCTTATTGACATGAATGGACTGAACACCCAGGCAGATTTGAACATCATTCCTTTAGGTTCCTATGACTGTCTAATTGGGATGGATTGGTTGGACCAACATCATACTCTCTTAGACTATCACAACAAAGAATTTACTTTCTTGGATGAGGAAGGGAAACTAAGGAAAGTGCAAGGAATTCCCAGGGCAGTAACCATTAGATAAATTTCATCATTGCAGCTAAAGAAATGTTACACAAAAGGGTGTCAAATATTTACAGCTCATATAGAAGAGACACCTAAAGATAAGGTACCAAATTTGGAATATTATGCAATCCTAGAATAATTTGAAGATGTGTTCAAGGAAGTACCAGGACTACCTCCAAAAAGAGACATTGACTTATCTATAAATCTAATGCCTTAAGCAGCTCCAGTGTCAAAGACTCCTTATAGAATGAGTACACCAGAGTTGAAGGAGTTGCAAATGCAGCTTGAAGAACTTCTAAAGAAGAGGTATATATGCCCAAGTGTGTCACCTTGGGGTGCCCCAGTATTGTTTGTGAAAAATAAATATGGAACATTAAGATTGTGCATTGACTTCAGACAGTTGAATAAAGTGACTGTTAAGAACAAGTATCCTCTACCAAGGATTGATGATCTCTTTGATCAATTGAAAGATGCAAAAATATTTTCAAAGATAGATCTCAGATCAGGATACCATCAGGTAAGGATTAAAGAAGAAGATATCAGCAAGACTGCCTTCAGGACAAGGTATGGTCATTATGAGTTCACAGTGGTGCCATTTGGGTTGTCAAATGCACCAGCTATTTTCATGTGCTTAATGAATGGTGTTTTTCGAGAATATCTAGACAAGTTTGTCATTGTCTTTTTGGATGACATTCTTATATATTCTAAGTCAGAGGAAGAGCATGAACATCATTTGAGGATGGTGTTGCAAGTATTAAGGGATCATCTTTTGTATGCCAAATTGAGCAAGTGCTCATTTTATCATAAACAAATTCATTATTTGGGGCATATCATTTCAAAGGATGGGATAGCAGTGGATCCTGAGAATAGAGAAGCCACTAGAGAATGGTCAGCACCGAAGAATGTGACAGAGGTGAGATCATTCATGGGACTTGTAGGCTACTACAGAATATTTATTGAAGGATTCTCAAAGATTGCACACCCAATTACTTCCTTGCAAAGAAAGGGGGTGAAGTTTCGGTGGACACTGGATTACAAAAAGAGTTTCCAACACTTGAAACAATTATTGACAAGTGCTCCAATATTAAGGATTGCAGGCCCAAATGAAGACATCATTGTATGCACAGATGCATGTAATGAAGGACTTGGTGGATTCCTCCGTCAAAATGGATTTGGTATATGTTATGAATCAAGGAAGTTGAAGGAGCTTGAAAGAAACTATGCCACTCATGATTTGGAGTTGGCAGCCATAGTGCATGCCTTGAGAAAATGGAGACACTACCTCATGGGGAATAGGTTTGAGCTAAGAACAGACCACAATGGTCTGAAATATTAATTTGATCAACCAAATCTAAATGCTAGGCAAAGCAGATGGTTAGAATTTCTAAGCGAATATGAATTTGATATAAAGCATATCAAGGGGAAAGAGAATAAAGTGGTTGATGCACTTAGCAGGAGGGTCCATGAACTACATGCTACAGCCATTAGCATGTATTAGAATGATATTAAAAGAAAAATTATGGAGGCTGCAAATGCAGATCTTCAATACAGAGAATTGGTAGCAAAGCTACAGCAAGGTAAGATACCACAAAAGGTGGATAATTATAACTTGGGAATAGATGGAATACTACTGCACAAGAACAGAATTTTTGTATCAAATGTCCAGGACTTGAAACGTATGATTTTGCATGAAATTCATAATGTCCCTTATGCAGGGCACCCTGGATATCAGAAAACCGTGGTAGTGATCAAGAGCCATTAATTTTGGCTAGGTATGAAGAGAGAGATCGTTGAATACATCGCTAGATGTATGGAATGTCAGAAAGTTAAAGCTAAGCATAGGCACCCAGTAGGGTTGCTGCAACCTTTGCCCATTCCTGAATGGAAGTGGGAAGTGGTGACAATGGATTTTATTACGGGATTGCCTAGAACAGGAAAGTTGCATGATTCGATCATGGTGGTGGTGGACAAGCTTACAAAAGCTTCCCATTTTATTCCACTAAAAAATACTCACAAGGCAGCAGATGTTGTTGATATTTTCATGAAGGAAGTGGCACGATTGCATAGAATTCCTAAAACAATTGTGTCCAACAGAGACCCAAAATTCACCTTGAATTTATATAAAGGATTGTTCAAAGGATTCAGAATGAATATAAACTTTAGTACAACTTATCGTCCTAAGTCTGATGGACAGACAGAGAGGGTGAACAGAGTGATAGAAGACATACTGAGAATGTATGTGATGGACAAACTATCGAAATGGGAAGACTACATGCACTTGGTATAATTTGCTTACAACAATGGGTATCATACATCATTGAAGATGAGCCCAATTGAAGCACTTTACGGTAGAAAGTGAAATACTCCAGTGAGATGGGATAATCCAGCTGATAAGACAATAGTTGGGCCAGAGTTTCTCAAGGAGACAGAGGACCAAATGATAAAAATTCAGCAGAATTTAAAAGCTGCCCAAGACAGGCAGAAATGTTATGCTGATAAGAATAGAACCCACAGAGAGTTCAAAGTGGGTGATCATGTTTTCTTGAAGGTGAAAGCTAACAGGAGTTCTCTGAAGCTGGGAAGCTGCGCCGAGTTGGTAGCTAGAGT
Organism: Picea engelmannii; assembly: GCA_009831015.1. Classification (NCBI taxonomy): domain Eukaryota; kingdom Viridiplantae; phylum Streptophyta; class Pinopsida; order Pinales; family Pinaceae; genus Picea; species Picea engelmannii. The sequence goes on along the minus strand of ML811361.1, from coordinate 43,695 downwards.
TTGTAGGCCATTTGAAATCCTAGAGAGGATTGGTTCAGTTGCTTATAAGATTGAATTGCCTGCATATATGTCTGTTCATAATGTATTCCATGTATCATTTCTAAACAAATATATACCTGATGCTAATCATGTTATTGATTGGAATGTGATTCAGGTGGAGCAAAAAGGTGCTTTTCAAGTGCATCTGATGTGCATTTTGGACCGAAAAATCAAGCAGCTCTGAAATCGAGCCATAGGGATTGTAAAGGTCCAATGGACCTGGTACAGTCTTGAGGACGCTACTTGGGAGCATTAGGATGCAATGTGGATAGAATACCCGCATCTTTTTTAGGATTTTTGAAAATTTGTTGTATATGGGAATATGATGCACTAAGGACAGTGCATAAATAAAGGGAGGGGATTGTAATATCCCTCGGTCGAACCCAATTGTAAATGTAATGTAAGTGTACTTAAGTTGGTGAGTTGTTTTGACATCATTTTGTAATGCACCTTTCATGGCATAGTACGTGCATGTACTGTGCAGTAAAATGATGTAGTGTGCACATTCTCAGATACCCCGCGCAATAACTAAAGTGCGCGCAGTATGGAGGTCATCGAGCCTTGTGTATATGATATGTATTATAGGCTGGTGAGCCAGTTATTATAAGATGGGATGCTTATGTTTTTGAATTAGGCGAGAGCACCTAGATGTTAAAGGCCAGTGCGCCTATTTTGTATATGTCTCATGATTAATATAAAATACATCATTGCGCGCAGACCGACCACGATAAAAGAGATGGGGGACTGAACTCCACTAGTTAGGGAAAGGGAGGGCCAAAAGTTAAGGGAAAGGGATAAGCTAGAGAGCTTAAGCCAAAAAGGAATATTATATTAATATTTCTTTAAAACATAAATTATGGATAATTATTTTATCCTAAGTTCTAAAGTTGGGGACAAGTGGATAAAAGTAGCTTCCAACATGACAAGTGTCAAGTTGGGTACATGCATGCATATCGTGGGGACTTAGTTCATTTACACACTTTTTCTCCATCATTTGGATGATCATTCTTACGATCATCTATCCCATGATTCCTTCCATCATTCAGGCATCCAGTCAATGATTCCATGACCATTTCACTCACGTAGTTCGTTATCCTTTAGACATTCATTTCACTATATCTGACACTATTTCCATAACCATTTTCGGTTGGTGTACTTAGTTAGCTTAGGAGCGGGATTGAAGAAGTGGGTTGTCAGGCCCATGGGAAATTTAAGAGGTGGGTTTCCAGGCCCATGAGCAATTATCTAAGAGAGAGAATTGTTGGGAATTGATTTCCTGAAGGTGCTACACTGCAGCTACAGTGCTCTGAGACTTCCTATCCGGCCTGTTTTTGAAGCCCTAGAAGGGAAGTGGGGTAAACGAAGGACTATTGATCAGAAAAGGGGCACACTTCCTTGGGTGGGATAGGCATGTGGGGAATGAGAGGTTGTAGGATGTTAGTTGAGTGAGCACTTGAGACGGAGTCTTTCCTATTGTCTATGAGCCTTTAGCCTGGTTAGGAATCCATTTACCTAGGTGGAGTTTAGTCCCAGCTCGGGGGTGACTCACTGTTGAGAGTGATGAACAGTGTAGTCTAAGGCTAGGAAGTTCAAGGATGGTTATTACTCGAGGAGGCACTGTTACAGGAGAAGATAGAGTGACCTAGGGAAAGACTACAGAAGACTCGAGAGTCAGAAAAGCTGCGGAGAAGATTCAAAATTTTGATGCCAAGAAAGAAAGACGAACATTTGAAGATGCAAGGAAATAATTCAGAAGAGATCAAGGCTCATCATCAAGAACATGGCCAAAAGTAAGAGAATACGGAATGCCATTGGTATTCGATCAGTCTGTTTCGCCGAGAGAGGGAAAAGAGGTAAGCAATCTCATGGAATTTCTATATACTTGTATTAAGCTAATCCAAGATGAAAACGCTATAAGGGAACTTCAAAATTTAATCAAGCAATATGAGATAGGAAATATATACCCCTTGTTGAATAGGGAAGTACACCAAATTGGGAAAAGGATAAGGACAAACAAATAAATACACTTGAATGCTCAGATAGGAGAGTATGACATAGACTATGTGGTCCTCAACTTAGGGTCGGAGGTTAATTTCATGACAAAGAAAACTTAGGCACTGATGGGAAAACTGAAGTTAGTCTATTCCCCTATAAGGCTTAGGATGGCTAATCAGCAAGCTATCAGCCCATTTGGACGACTGGAGCATGTCCCCATGGATATCGACAAAGTGAGGACCTTTGCAGATTTTGAGGTCATTGAAATTGTTGATGACAGTTTCTCTTACCCGACGCTGTTAGGAATTGATTGGGCCTTCAACAACTCTACTATTGTTGATTTGAAGATGAGACAAATGACATTTGAAAGAGACGGCATAAGGTTTATTGCACCTTTAGATCCAGATGAAGGTCAGAGATACACAGAACCCATCAGAGAAGAAGACCACGCATATGAATTGGAGAATATCTACAAACTGACAGCCAGACAACAGGATTACATTAATCCTACGGCTGAAGGGAATCTCAGTTGGTGAAGTGATAGTGTATGCTCATCAAACTTAGAAGAAGCACTGGAAAATTGGAAAAACCAGATGTATGAAGTATCCATAAGAAGGTGTGCCAGGCTGACCAGAGAAGTTTGTTGGGCTGACCAGAGAAGTTTGTTGGATTGGTACAATGGTGAGCAACTTACCCACCTTTGATGGTTTGAATCCACTAGAGACCTTCTTGTTTGACTTTGAAGCAAGTGTACCAAAGAAATAGAGACTATTGGCAACGGATGAGGCCCTGAAAGCTACACCAACAAGATTGTGGGGGATGCACAAAAGAAATATTACAGACTGGGTACAATGTCGAACCTTTAGGACAGTGCGGTTCTCAGCCCAAGTAGAAAGCTGAGAAGTGAGGTACATAGGTCAAATATACCCAAAGGACCATGTGCAAAGATGTGAAGATTCCTGGAGTGATATTCCACAAGAGAAATGGATGCACAAATTCATCAACACACTAGACACCACACCTATCAACTGGTACCTTCAAGCGGAGCTGCGCCTCATCACCACAGATTGGAAAGGTATGACTCAGAATTTTGTAACTACATTTCTATTTCAAAGTCAATATCCTTCAGTAGACCAGACACTATATATTGTGAGACAAAAAGTATTTGAAGAAGAATCTAGCCTCCCTTTTGAACAAGAAGACGACGAGTGGATTGTGCCTCTCCATAAACTACAGGGTTGTTACAACATTAATGCAGATGATTGTTTGCACTCTTTTCGTCAATGTGTGAGAAAAAAGTGAGTGCTTACATGCCTAGTTGGGCTCTGCTAGTCATGACAGCTGTGATGTAAAAGGTTAGAAAGAAAACAACTAAGCTATTAACAAGAATTAAACAAAAAC
>ML811361.1:21515-35545 GCA_009831015.1 Picea engelmannii | reverse complement strand
CGTTTGGCAGGCGCGCGGGTTTTGCACCCCACAGCCGCGCATATGCGCTCCAGATACGAAGATCTTGCGCGCGCGCGCGCTCAGTGGGTGCATAGCGCTTTTTAATTTATTGGCCATTTTGCATAGTTTTGACCCTTTTGCTGTGTTGTGGAGTTAATCCTTGTGCCATGAACGACTGTTTTTCTGTGTTGACGATGCGGAGTTCTTGTCGCCCTGTGCGGACGAAATTTCAGTGATAACAATGACGTTGATGATCCAAGGAAGTTCAACATCGTTGGGATAGAAGGCCAAAGAGATGTGAAAGGACCAGGAATTGAGCTACCATTTATTGGTCATCCAATCAAGATTACAAAAGTCAACATTGGGACAGAGGAAACACCGAAGCTTGCCAATGTCGGAGATTATTGGGATGTTGCTACCATTGACAAGATTACAGAGTTGTTGCACAAATATCAGGACTTGTTTCTGACCATGTTCACTGATATGAAAGGCATCAAGGGACCTATGGGAGAGATGAGGATACCTTTGAAACCAGATGCGAAGCCATTCAAGCAAAGACCCTATAGATTGAACCCGAAGTATAAGGAAAAAGTGAACCTTGAGCTCGACAGAATGCTAGAAGCAGGTATTATCGAACCTGTCGAAGAGTTCGAATGGATTATTCCTATGGTGGTGCAAGACAAGAAGACAGGAAAAATCAAGATTTGTGTAGATCTCAGGAAGCTGAACGATGCTTGCCTGCATGACCCCTTCCCTACACCATTCACTGACGAACTGCTAGATAATGTGGGAGGCCAGGAGGTGTATTCTTTTACATATGGATTCTCAGAATATCATCAGATCCGAATTGCCAAGGAGGATCGCCACAAGACCACATTTTCAATAGAATGGTAATCTTACCAATATACAGTGATGCCATTTGGACTAAAGAATTCCCCAACCATCTTCTCTAGGGTGGTGGTTGAAGCATTTAAAGAATTTTTGCATAATTTTTTAGAAGCATATTTTGATGATTGGACTGTGTTTAGTTTGTTGAAAAACCATATTGAATGCCTAAGACTAATGTTGGATAAGTGCAGGCACTATCAAATTTCTAGGAATCTGAAGAAGTGCATCTTCTTCTCACCATTTGGAGTGTTGTTAGGGCATATTGTGTGTAAACAAGGATTGTTGGTAAATCCCTCTAAAATTTCTATTATTGTTGACCTGCCACCTCCTACTTCAGTCACACAACTGCACACTATGCTAGGACATACTAGATATTACAGAAAATTCATTAAAGGATACGCCCAGATTATAGCACCTATGGAGAAGCTGTTGAAGAAAGACTGTCAGTTTAGCTAGACAAAAGAATTCCAGCAGAGCTTCGACACACTGAAACAAAAGATGGTTACTACACGCATTATGGTTTTCCTAGATTGGACTAAAGAGTTTCATGTGCATGTTGATGCATCGTCCATTGCATTGGGAGCTATGTTAGCACAGCCGGGAATAGGAGACATTGATCACCCGTTAGCCTTTGCTAGCAGGAAGTTATCCACAGCAGAAATTAGCTACACCACCACATAGAGAGAAGGATTGGCCATGGTGTATGCACTACAAAAATTCTGCCACTATTTATTGGGAGGACACTTTAAAATGTTCACAAATCACTTCGTGCTGAAGTACCTAGTCAACAAGCTAATGTTGGGGGGGCGAATATGCAGATAGCTTCCATTGTTTCAAGAATATGATTTTGAGATCATAGTTAAGACAGGAAGAATGAACAAGGGCCCTGACCACTTGTCGAGGTTGGAACATGGAGAAGAACCCACCAGTCTGGAGGATACACTACTGAATGCACAGCTACTCGCCATCAGAAAGATCGATGACCACTTCACAGAAATAGTCCAGTTCCTGTCAACAGGAATGGCACCTAGTGAGTATACAATTCCCCAGAAGAAATAGCTAGTAGTGCGTACTGCAGACTTTTCACTGATAGTGGGTCAGCTATACAAGATGGGACTTGATGAGATACTAAGAAGATGTGTTATGGAGGCAGAATGCCCACTGATCCTCGCAGAAGCTCATGAAGGAATCATAGGAGGACATTATGCAGGGAAAGCAACTGCACAGAAGGTTCTGCGAGTTGGCCTTTGGCGGCCTACCTTACACAGAGATGCTAAGGATTATGCTAGAGCCTATGATGTGTGTCAGAGAGTTGGGAGACCATTCAGAAGAGATGAAATGCCATTAGAACCACATATGACCCTACAAGCATTCGCAAAATGGTTCGTTGACTTCGTGGGACTTATAAACCCGCCAGGGAAGCGCACAGGAGAAAGGTATATCATTACTACGACTGAATACTTAACCAGATGGGCCGAAGCCACAGAAATCAAGGACTGTAGTGAAACTACGACTGCGCAATTTATATTTGATGAAATAATAACCAGTTTTGAATGCCCCAAGATCCTTATGAGTGATCAAGGCACACATTTCATCAATCAGATAGTTCAATCATTGACTGAGGAGTTTACCATATACCATCATAAGATCACACCTTATCATCCTCAGGCAAATGGAATAGTCGAAGCATTCAACAAAATATTGGAGACAACACTGACAAATATTTGATGTGAATAGGGATGACTAGGATTTAAGAGTACTTGCAGTACTTTTGGCCTATAGAACCACTTGCAAGAATCTGACCATGCAGACCCCTTTTAAGCTAGTCTATGGTCTCGAAGTTGTTGTCCCAATGGAATATGTGGTTCCAAGCTTAAGAATTTTTGCCTTTATAGATATGGATGACACTAGAATTGTTCAAGAGAGGCTTGCACAGTTGGTTGAACTGGAAGAAGGCAGATTTATTGCAAGATTTCATCAGCAGGTTCAAAAGGAAAGAGAGAAGGCCTACCATGACAGGCACATCAAGAAGCAGGCATTCAAGCAAGGTGACTTAGTACTGGTGTATGACAGTAAGTTTATAAAACACCCTAGGAAGTTCATAATGCATTGGCTTGGACCATATGAGATCGCCTATGTTACAGAAGGAGGAGCTGCATAGATGAAGACGTTGAACGGAGAATGGAAGGAAGGGTTGGTAAATGGGAGTCGGTTGAAGTTGTACTATGACAACTAGCTACCTCGCAACTCTCAATAAAAACAAGAGGAAAAGGGTCTAGGTATCAGGTGTAGTTGAAACTGGGTACCAGACACATAAAAGATAGTATGCACAAGGAGGAAGAGGAGGCATAAAGTAGAAATTAAAGGTTGCACTGCGCAGTCCAAAACCGAAGCAAAGCAGAAGGATCAGATCTAAAGTGCCTCGAGATGAGTCACATGTGAGTGTTGGGGGTCTGTTGGCCCTTGGGTATGGAATCAAGCAAAGATAAACGAAGAAGAGGTAAAATGTGAACTTCGCAGGAGAAACAGTCACTATTACTGGGTCAAAGTAAGAAAAAGAATAGAAAAGAGGGAGAGAAGCCCAAGAAAGTTAGTCGTTGGATGAGGAGATCAGGGATGACAGATAAGAAAGGTATATGGATTGAGGACAACTCAGATAGTGGGAAAATTCAATGTTAGCATCGTGTGGGAAGAAAGGAGAGACAGGTTGGCGAAGCCTGGGAAAAGAGGGTCAAGTTGATCTGGGGTTTTAGACACCTAGGGTTTGTATATCTAGAGTTTTGACACCTAGGTCTCGACCTAAGGCTGTCGGTGATGGACTATATTGTATAAATAGAGGTCGAGAGGACCTAGGTCGGGTCGGTACTGTTGTTGAGCATTATTATTGATTGTTGTTCATTGAGAGAATATTGTATTGTGAGTGAGAGAAGTGTTGAGAGTAAGAGCCTTCTGGCATTGTAAGATATTTAGCTAGGTGCAAATATCAAGTCCTACAGCTGGGTGCGCCAGAGGGGGAGAGAAAGAGAGAAGAAGAAGAAGATCTGCTAGAAGAGAGTGTAGACAAGAACTGTAAGTTTTACCTTAATATATCATAAGCACAGTTCTATGGACGTATCCCTAGGGAGAGGGTGAACCACGTATATCTGGTGTTATGTGTGTATGATTGATGCTTTATCTTTGTCTTTGATATACTGTATTACATTATTGTATTAGATCAAATCTACAGAATGTGGAGTAGATTTTAGTGATAAGTGAGATAGGTATACTGCATTGTATTGTGTTAAGATCCACTTGATATTCCCCTTGTTGTAGACATCTCTTTCCTGCAACCCCCCATAGCTACTTCAGGTGAGACTGCATCTACTTCGTAGGTGTTGTCTAAAGGGCCAGTAGTTAGGGCTTGTTGGTGCGCTCTTTGAGTGAATCTTAGGTCTGCCCCTGTGCCAAAAAATGGTTCTGTTGCCAGGACGGGAATCTTCGTGAGGGAATGTCAAGGTGGTTCCCATCAAAGACATATATTCAAAAGTGGATAGAAGATCAAGAGAGGGACTTCGCTAAAGCCCAAAACAAGAACCCTAAGTTGAGTATTGAATATTGGCTACAAAGATACATTTTCACCGACATCCATGAGATCTTCTTTGGAGGAATCCATCAAGAGTTGTTTGAGTGGTTGGCTAGGTTAGCTAATACCCAGTTCGAGATCAGATCTAGACCCCATGTGGTTTGGACACCGGCGCTGATCCAAAAGGTTAAAAGAGTCGACAACGTTGTATCCAGAGCAGTAGATCATTGGTTTGATAGTACCATTGGAGGGTATATCACCGAATTTGTTGTTGACATAGTAGAATCGTATAGCCAAGCCAAGAGATACTTTTTCAAAGGACCCAGAGGGAAATTTTTGCATTTTCTAAAGTTAAGAATCAAGATTCTCTTGCATTAAAACCACATCTTGAAGATACAGTAGATTGGTTGGACCTGAAAAGGTTGATGTTCAGGAATTCAAACAGCAACAACAACACAGAGGTGGAACATACGCGCAGTGGAGAGTATTTCGAGGGGTTCACCTTGAGAACCTCTTTAAGCAAAACTACGGAGAAGAGGGATTCTACAGCGGAGAAGAGACAAATCTAACAAACGAAGAATGTCCAGAACCCTCTAGGTCAGAGGAAGGAGCAACTGAAGAACTTCGCCAGGATGAGCCAGAAAACTCAGGAACTGTGCAGACTTCTGAAGTAAGTATCATTAACCCTCCTGTTGTTTCAACAACACTAGGCAATCAGAGTAATCAGAGTCATCAAAGTCCTCAGAGTGTTACTACTAGCAGTTCAACATCTACTCATAAAGGAAACCCAGGTAGCTCTATGGCAGATGAGATGAGGTTCCCTATCTTTAGAGGGGATGGATCTAAAGACCCAGATCAACACTGGTTCCTGTGTGAAGCTGTGTGGAATATTAAGAATGTCACTGATGAGGTCGTCAAAAGAACCCAGTTCAGCACTACTCTTAGAGATTGCGCACTGAGATGGTACATGAAGCTTGTCCAAGGACTTGCACAACCCCAACCATTGAATGAGATCAAGAACACGCTGATTGCAGAATTCAAGAAACCTAAATCGGAGTCACAATGTATTACAGAGTTTAAGGAGATCAAATAGGAGGTTGTCGAACCTGTCTAGGAATTCGATCAGAGATTCAAGACTTTAACATGTCGATTACCTTTTAAGATCCCAGATGAACAGAACAAGGAATGGTTCATCATTGCGTTGTTACCACACATCAGAGTTCCTCTGATGCAACTGAAAATTGCTTCGCAGTTTCAGGCGTTGGAGATTGCCATGAAGCTTGAATCAACCCCTATGGGAGAATCCAGCTTAGGTATGAACCAGATCTTGAGCCAGCTCACCAGTTTGTCTTTACAGGTCGAAGACGTAAAAAAGGATAAGGGAAAGGACAAAAGAGAAGACATATGGTGTGTCAGATGAAGATTAGAGGGCCATGATAAGGAACATTGCCTTGTATTTCATGAATATTTGGCCTCAGGAGCTCCGAGCCCCTTGAAGCAAGTCACATTGCCCTGGTGCGAAGTATGCAGAAACCGACATTGCCCTGGTGAGTGCTACTACATGCAGAAGTATGTTCAGACACCTGCAAACCTATATTGCACCTTCTGTAAGTCAGTAGGGCATTATGATAGAGACTGTAGGGCCTATGACCTCATGCATGAAAGGTCAAGAGATGTATACAAGATCCAAGGTAAAGTACAGCAAGAAGGAAACACTGCGCAGTACAACTCCCCGGGAAGAGGAAACTTCAATCCTCGCAGGGGATACAGAGGATGAGGACGAGGAGGAAGAATGGGTCAAGGCCGAGGATAGATAATTTGTTATAACTGCGCGTAGTCAGGACATCTAGCAAGGGATTGTCAGAACCCTTGTACTACTTGCATTTATTGCAATTATTTTGAGCATGTTATAGAAGATTTCCCTATGTTGATGGCTAAGATTCAAGAAAGATGAGGACCTCAGCAGAACCCACAAGTGCAGTTGATATATGTTGAACCTCGTGGAGAAGACCCAAGAGTCGTTGTTATTACTCGAGGAGGTGTTGTTACAGGAGAAGATAGAGTGACCCAGGGAAAGACTATAGAAGACTCAGGAGTCAAAAAAGTTGCGAAGAAGACTCAAAATTTTGATGCCAAGAAAGAAAGATGAACATTTGAAGATGTAAGGAAAGAATTCAGAAGAGGTCAAGGACGATCATCAAGAACATGGACAAAACTAAGAGAATATGGAATGCCACCAATATTCGATCAGTCTGCTTCGCCGAGAGAGGGAAAAGAGGCAAGCAAGCTCATGGAATTTCTATATACTTGTATTAAGCTAATCCAGGATGAAAATGATGTAAGGGAAATTCAGAATTTAATCAAGAAATATGATCTAGGAAAGATAGACCCCGTGCTGAATAGGGTAGTACACCAAATTGGGAAAAGGCGAAAGACAAACAAAGAATTACACTTGAATGCTCATATAGGAGAGTATGACATAGACTATGTGGTCCTCGACTTAGGGTCGGAGGTTAATGTCATGACAAAGAAAACTTGGGAAATCATGGGAAAACTGAAGTTAGTCTATTCCCCTACAAGGCTTAGGATGGATAATCAACAAGCTGTCAACCCATTTGGATGACTGGAGCATGCCCCCGTGGACATTGACGGAGTGAGGACCTTTGCAGATTTTGAGGTCATTGAAATTGTTGATGACAGTTGCCCTTACCTGGCGTTGTTAGGAATTGATTGGGCCTTCAACAACTCTACTGTTGTTGATTTGAATAAGAGACATATGAAATTTGAAAGAGACAGACTAAGGGTCATTTCACCTTTAGATCCAGATGAAGGTCATAGATACACAGAACCCATCAGAGAAGAAGACCACGCATATGAATTGGAGAATATCTTCAAACTAACAGCCAGACAACAAGATTACATTAATCCTACAGCTGATGGGAATTTCAGCTAGAGAAGTGACAGTGTATGCTCATCAGACTCAGAAGAAGCACTGGAAAATTGGCAAAATCAGATGTATGAAGTATCCACAAGAAGGTGTGCCAGGCTGACCAGAGAAGTTCGTTGGATTGGTACAATGGTGAGCAACTTACCCACGTTTGATGGTTTGAATCCATTAGAGACCTTATTGTTGTAATTTGAAAAAAGTGTACCAACGCAACATAGATTATTGGCAATGGATGATGCCCTGAAATCTACACCAGCAAGATGGTGGGGGATGCACAAAAGCAATATTACAGACTGGGTACAATGTCGAACCTTGATGATAGTGCGGTTCTCAGCCCAAGTAGAAAGCTACGAAGTGAGGTACACACGTCGAAGTTTCCCAAAGGACCATGTGCGAAGCTGTGAAGAAGCCTGGAGTGATATTCCACAAGAGAAATGGGTGCACAAATTCATCAAAATGTTGGACACCACACCTATCAACTAGTACCTTCAAGCGGAGTTGTGCCTCATCACCACAGATTGGAAAGGTATGACTCAGAATTTTGTAACTACATTTCTATTTGAAAGTCAATATCCTTCAGTAGACCAGACAATATAGATTGTGAGACAGAAAGTATTTGAAGAAGAATCTAGCCTCCCTTTGGAACAAGAAGAGGACGAGTGGACTGCGCCTCTCCAAAAACTACAGGATTGTTACAACATTAATGCAGATGATGATGATGATCCAAGGAAGGTCAACATCACTGAGACAGAAGGCCAAAGAGATGTGAAAGGGCCAAGAATTGAGCTACCATTTATTGGTCAACCAATCAAGATTACAAAAGTCAACATTGGGACAGAGGAAACACTCAAGCTTGCCAATGTTGGAGATTATTGGGATGTTGCTACCATTGACAAGATTACAGAGTTGTTGCATGAATATCAGGACTTGTTTCTGACCAAGTTCACTGATATGAAGGGCATCAAGGGACCTATGGGAGAGATGAGGATACCTTTGAAACCATATGTGAAGCCAGTCAAGCAAAGACCCTATAGATTGAACCTGAAGTATAAGGAAAAAGTGAAGCTTGAGCTCGACAGAATGCTGGAAGCAGGTATTATCGAACCTGTCAAAGAGTATGAATGCATTAGTCATATGGTGGTGCAAGATAAGAAGACAGGAGAAATCAAGATCTATGTAGATCTCAGGAAGCTGAACGATGCTTTCCTGCATGACCCCTTCCCTACACCATTCACTAATGAAGTGCTAGATAATGTGGGAGGCTAGGAGGTGTATTCTTTTACAGATGGATTCTCAGGATATCATCATATCCGAATTGCCAAGGAGGATCGCCACAAGACCACATTTGCAACAGAATGGGGATCTTACCAATATACAGTGATGCCATTTGGACTAAATAATGCCCCAGCCATATTCTCCAGGGTGGTGGTTGAAGCATTTAAAGAATTTTTGCATAAATTTTTAGAAGCATAATTTGATGACTGGATTGCGTTTAGTTTGTTGAAAAACCATATTGAATGCCTAAGACTAATGTTGGATAAGTGCAGGCAGTGTCAAATTGTTTTGAATCTGAAGAAGTGCATCTTCTTCTCACCATTTGGAGTGTTGTTAGGGCATATTGTTTGTAAGCAGGGAATGCTGGTAGATCGCTCTAAAATTGCTATTATTGTTGACCTGCCACCTCCTACTTCAATCAAACAATTGTGCATTGCGCTAGGACATACTGGATATTAAAGAAAATTTATTAAAGGATACGCCCAGATTCAACACCTATGGAGAAGTTGTTGAAGAAAGATTGTCAGTCTAGCTGGACAGAGGAATGACAGCAGAGCTTCGACACACTGAAACAAAAGATGGTTACTGCACCCATTATGGTTTTCCCAGATTGGACTAAAGAGTTTCATGTGCATGTTGATGAATCATCCATTGCATTGGGAGTTGTGTTAGCACAGCTGGGAACAGGAGACATCGATCACCCATTAGCCTTTGCTAGCAGGAAGTTTTCCACAGAAAAAATTAACTACACCACCATAGAGAGAAGGATTTTCCATGGTGTATGCGCTACAAAAAATCTGCCACTACTTATTGGGAGGACACTTTAAAATGTTCATAGATCACTCTGCGCTGAAGTACCTAGTCAACAAGCCAATGTTGGGGGGGCGAATATGCAGATGGCTTCTGTTGTTTCAAGAATATGATTTTGAGATCATAGTTAATCCAGGAAGAATGAACAAGGGACCTGACCACTTGTTGAGGTTGGAACATGGAGAAGAACCCACCAGTCTGGAGGATACACTGTTGGATGCACAGTTGCTCACCATCAGAAAGATCGATGACCACTTCGCAGAAATAGTCCAGTTCCTGTCAATAGGAATGGCACCTAGTGAGTATACAATTCCCTAAAAGAAATAGCTAGTAGTGCGTGCTGCAGACTTTTCACTGATAGCGAGTCAGCTATACAAGATGGGACCTAATGAGATATTAAGAAGATGTGTTATGGAGGAAGAATGCCCACTGATCCTCACAGAAGTTCATGAAAGCATCGCAGGAGGACATTATGTAGGGAAAGCAACTGCGCAGAAGGTTCTGCGAGCTGGCCTTTGATGGCCTACCTTACACAGAGATGCTAAGGATTATGCTAGAGCCTATAATGTGTGCTAGAGAGTTGGGAGACCATCCAGAAGAGATGAAATGCCATTAGCACCGCAGATGACCCTACAAGCATTCTAAAAATGGGCCATTGACTTCGTGGGACCTATCAACCCACCAGGGAAGTGCACAAGAGCAAGGTATATCATTATTGTGACTGAATACTTAACCAGATGGGCTGAAGCTAGAGCATTCAAGGACTATAGTGCAACTACAATTGCGTGATTTATATTTGATGACATAATAACCAGGTTTGGATGCCCCAAGATCCTCATGAGTGACCAAGGCACACACTTCATCAATCAGACAGTTGAAGCATTGACTGAGGAGTTTACCATCTACCATCAGAAGAGCACACCTTATCATCCTCAGGCAAATGGAACAGTCGAAGCATTCAATAAAATCTTGGAGACAACACTGACAAAGATTTGTAATGTGAACAGGGATGACTGGGATTTAAGAGTACCTTCAGTACTTTGGGCCTATAGAACCACTTGCAAGAAACTGACCATGCAGACCCCTTTTAAGCTAGTGTATGGTATCGAAGTTGTTGTCCCAATGGAATACCTGGTGCCAAGCTTAAGAATTGTTGCATTTACAGATATGGATGACACTGGAGTTGTTCAAGAGAGGCTTGCACAGTTGGTTGAACTGGAAGAAGGAAGGTTTATTGCAGGATTTCATCAACAGGTTCAAAATGACAGAGAGAAGGCCTACCATGACAGGCACATCAAGAAGAAGGCATGCAAGCAAGGTGACTTAGTACTGGTGTATGACAGTAAGTTTATAAAACACCCTGGGAAGTTCATAATGCATTGGCTTGGACCATATGAAATCGCCTATGTTACAGAAAGAGGAGCTGCGCAAATGAAGACGTTGAACGAAGAATGGAAGGAAGGGTTGATAAATGGGAGTCGGTTGAAGTTGTACTATGACAACCAGCTGCCTCCCAGCTCTTAGTAGGTCTAGGTATCAGGTGCATTTGAAACTGGGTACCAGACACATAAAATACAGTATGCACAAGGAGGAAGAGGAGGCATAAAGTAGAAAGTAAAGGTTCCACTGCACAGTCCAAAACCAAAGCAAAACAAAAGGATCATATCTAAAGTGTCTCGGGACAAGTCACATGTGAGTGTTGGGGGCCTGTTGGCCCTTAGGTATGGAATCAAGCGAAGATCAAGGAAGAAGAGGTAAAATGCGAACTTCGTGGGAGACACAGTGACTGTTACTGGGTCGAAGTAAGCAAAAGAGCAGAAAAGAAGGAGCAAATCCCAATAAAGCTAGCCGTTGGATGAGGAGATCAAGGATGACAAATAAGCAAGGTATATGGATTGAGGACAACTCAGATAGTGGAAAAATCCACTGTTAGCACTGCGTGGGAAGAAAGGAGAGATAGGCTGGAAAAGCCCAAGAAAAGAGAGTCAAGTTGATCTAGGGTTTTAGACACCTAGGGTTTGTATATATAGGGTTTTGACACCTAGGTCTCGACCTAAGGTTGTCGATGAGGGATTATATTGTATAAATAGAGGTCGAGAAGACCTACGTCGGGTCGGTATTGTTGTTGAGCATTGTTATTGATTGTTTTTCATTGAGAGAATATTGTATTGTGAGTGAGAGAAGTGTTGAGAGTAAGAGCCCTCTGGCATTGTAAGATCTTCAGCTAGGTGTGAAGATCAAGTCCTGCAGCTGGGTGCACAGGAGGGGGAGAGAAAGAGAGAAGAAGAAGAAGATCCACTAGCAGAGAGGGCAAACAAGAGTTGTAAGCTTTACCTTGATATATCATAAGCACAGTTCTATGGACGTAGCCCTAGGGAGAGGGTGAACCACGTATATCTGGTGTTATGTGTGTATGATTGATGCTTTATCTTTGTCTTTGATATACTGTATTTCATTATTGTATTAGATCAGATCTACAGAATGTGGAGTATATTTTAGTGATAAGTGAGCTAGGTATACTGCGTTGTATTGTGTTAAGATCCACTTGATATTCCCTTGGTTGTAGACATCTCTGTCCTGCAACCCCCCATAGCTACTTTGGGTGAGACTGCATCTGCTTCGCAGGTGTTGCCGAAAGGGCCAATAGTTAAGGCTTGTTGGTGCACTCTTGGAGTGAACCTTGGGTCTACCCCTATGCCAACACATATCGTGGGGACTTAGTTCATTTACACACTTTTTCTCCATCATTCAGACAATCATTCTTACGATCATCTCTCCCATGATTCCTTCCATCATTCAATCATCCAGTCAATAATTCCATGACCATTTCACTCACGCAGCCCGTTATACTTCAGACATTCATTTCATTGTATTTGAACTTGTTTCCATAACCATTTCCGGTTCATGTACCTAGTTAGCTTGGGAGCGGGATTGAAGAAGCGGGTTGTCAGGCCCGTGGAAAATTGAAGAGGCGGGTTGTCAGGCCCGTGAGCAATTCTTCGAGCGAGAGAATTTTTGGGAATTGATTTCCTGAAGGTGCTAAACTGCAGCTACAGTGCTCTGAGACTTCCTGTCCGGCCTGTTATTGAATCCCTGGAAGGGAACTGGGGCAGCCGAAGCACTGTTGAGCAAAGAAGGGGCACACTTCCTTGGGTGGGACATGCATGTGGGGAATGAGAGGTTGTAGGATGTTAGTTGAGTGAGCACCTGAGATGGAGTCCTTCCTATTGTGTATGAGCCTTTAGCCTGGTTAGGAATCCCTTTACCCGGGTGGAGTTTAGTCACAGCTCGGGGGTGACTCACTGTTGAGAGGGATGAACAGTGTAGTCTAAGGCTGGGAGGTTCGTGGACGGTCTGTACGCAGTTGGTGACAATCTTTCCAAGATAAGTACCAATCGTATGATAAATTTACATGTTGCATTGTTATTTACGTGCTTATGTTACGGTTTATCATATATATGATTATAATTGTCTGTATGTTTATGGGTATTTCCCTGTATATGTTGCATATCTGTGTTTACTGTTATTTCCATATGAAATCGTATATTTACATAATGTAATTGTTTGTTTACGTTTATATGTAAAGCTTCCACAAGGGTGTTGTATGTATATGTTATAATTGCATGTAGTTTGAAGAGAAAATTTATGTGGCATAGCTCAGTTGAATACTGGGTATGTTACAGTATGTTCCACAGTGAGAGAACGAAAGTGTTCCCTCGTGTAGCGTGGCCCGGTCATGGGTGGCCGGGGATGTTACATTGTTGGTTTTCTAAAATATTTTTTCTTTCCTGATGTCTTAGTCGCACATGGGGTCATGGGTTCCACACTAATTCAGATATGGAATGGAGTTTCTTCTTCTGCACTGGACCCTTGTCCTCTGGTTTTCTGTCATATGTGGCATGCAATATTTCTTCAATATTCTCCATATCAAGAAGACCCTATACCTATTATTCATCACTTTCCAAGCCTTCCCTCTCGACTACTACTCTCTTTTTTCTATTAATCTTATATTGGTAGGGTCTTTTGTTGCACGTTATTCCCACTTTTCCATTATTTCCTTGATCTATTAATCATCCATTATAATAGGGTCCATTGCTTCCTTCTGCTTAACTCTTTCCAGATCCCTCTCCATATCTCATATCATCCTTGGTGTTTCCCCCAGTATCCCCATGCTCATAGAGTTTTTTAGTTGATGGACTCCATTGTCATCACACCTTTATCATGCAGTAAAATATTGATTAATGTGTAGAGTGATCTAATATACCTTCCTCTTGGACTGTTGGGCCTCGACCAAGTTTTGAGGAAACATTAGTCGGGATTGATCACTTTTGGGACTTCGACGCAACGGTCAAAGATGGAGTGCCTAGGCGAAGCTGAGATCATGGGATCTCACTTATTTTGCAGGCTTGTGGACCCAGCATGGGGTTCATTAGGGTTTATGTAATGGGTTATGAGATGTTGACCCATGGGTTTACCCATGTTTAGGCCTTTTTGTAAATGTAAAAGTATAAATAAGAAGGAATGTAATGTAGAAGGGGGGGGGGGGGG
>ML811361.1:0-21449 GCA_009831015.1 Picea engelmannii | reverse complement strand
AGTGCAAGAGGCAAGTAGTTATGAGTTGCTTTGTGCAACAAAACATGTATGTAAGGCTCTGCGTTTGATAGAGGAGTTGGCTCTGTGCCTTGACCTGATTTTGGGGAAGGTGGATCTGGTGCGCAGTGTGCAGATCACCTGTCTGGTGCGAAGCTTGGCTCTGTGGCTTAGTGCACAGGAGCAAACAACTATAAGAGATTGAGAAAGACTAATAAAGAAGAAGAAATCGTTGGTGGACGTAGCCCCACACTGCGGTGAACCATGTAAATCTTGTGTTGATGGTTTGCTTTATGCTATAATGCTTATGTTGTGGATTTGTTTAGTGCAATGAATGTTATGAATGATAGATAGATCTATGAATGCTTAGTGCTTTGTCTATGTTGAATGTGATAGATTTAACTTATGTTGCTAAGTGTGATGTATATTTTGTCATTGTTACTACGTCAATTTATACTTAGGGTTTGATCTGTGATGTGAATAAAACTAATGAACTAATGTGTGTTGCTCCTAAATACTCTGCGAAGTGTTATAATCATAGATAGAGGTGAGACTGCATTTGCTTGGCCTAGCTTCCCTTTTTCAAATCAATTTCAACACAAATTCTAACACAATCATACATACTAGATTTGAGCTTAGACTTATCAATGTACTTTCAAAAAAAAAACCCGAAATGACAGAAATGATCCCAAAAGAAATGTCTACCTTTTAGTCTAAGTTTGGTGTCCACTTATTGACAAAGAAATATGAACTACTTCTAAAAATCAAATCTCTATGTTATGTTCAAATAAAAACACTTAGTACCCTCTGCCACAGAAGAAGAAGTTAAGCTTGCAAACCTGCCCATTTTTTTTGCCCAATTCTTCATTCAGCCCGGAGCCGAAAGAGGACCATACCCCTATAATTGTCCAATCAACCTTTTTTTCAGATTGGAAGGAGAAGTTGAGGCAATTGGTCAAGTTTCTTGGAAAATCTAGAACGATTCGGCTTTGCAGTAACTTTTCCCAAGGAGGAAATCAACTGCTTGAAGGCAGCCGCTTCGGAGTCGAAGTCATGAAGGAAGCCTCCCCCTGACATGGTTAGCAGGCCTGGCGTCCCTGAGGGCACGTGTAGGTAGCAGCAGCGAGGACTATTTGCAGAGCGTAGGAATATTCTTAGTTGCTTCCCTCCCAATTGAGGCTATCGAGAGACGAAGAATTTCGAAATGACGAACCATTCCGATCTCCACTTTCATATTTTTTCCAACGGTTTTGTATAACAGTCGTTTTTGAGAATTTTTTTTATTAAAAGGTAATGATTTTTCTTTTTTAATTTGGTAATATAAATTTACATAAAATTATTATTTTTTGTTGTTTAAAATTTATTTTTAAATGTAAAAATGGATTCAACTTGTTGAAAAGTTTTTAATTCTGATTATACAAAATAATCACTTAAGAATCACTCAAATCTGCAATTACAAATATCAAATCAACCGCGTTAACCTTCTGTTCATGTAAATTGATCCGGTTTTAAGAGGGCGAGTTTTTTCATGCAGCCCTCGGTTGATCCTCCAACGCAACATGCCCGGACGTATTTCTGGTTAAAAAAATAAAAATAAAAAATAAACATGGTTTATTTTTAAAATATTAACGTATTTGTATTAAAAGATTTTTTTTTTCATTTACTTATTTTTTAGAAAATTAGTTGATTAAAAATGTAGTGATGAATTTAAAATATATGATATTAATTTTTTTTAATATTTTTTTTAAAGTTTTATGTTTCAATATTTTTTCCATCTTCATTAAAGTATATGATAAAATTAAGATATACTATATTAATTTGTTTCACTATTTATTTATTTTAAAGTTTCATGTTAAATATGATAAAATTAAAATATACGATATTAAATTGTTTCGATATTTATTTATTTTAAAGTTTCATGTTAAATATATGATATTATTTTGTTTCAATATTTATTTTAAAGTTTTATGTTACAATATTATTTCCTTTTTTATTAAAAAAATATATATGATAAAATTGAAATATATAATAATAATAATAATCTATTTTTAAGGTCACAGCGAAGTCAACACACCAAATTGGTGTATGAGACCCCCTTGTTTGTGGGACAAGGGACCCCCCTCCGCCCAGCGATTTGACTGGTAAAGTCTACGAAGGTATAACAGAGCACCTGAGTGGGCCCAATGGTTAAGAACATGTGTTATCTCCGGGGAGGTCACAGGTTCAAAACCGGCGGGGGGTAGG
Source organism: Picea engelmannii (assembly GCA_009831015.1). Taxonomy (NCBI): domain Eukaryota; kingdom Viridiplantae; phylum Streptophyta; class Pinopsida; order Pinales; family Pinaceae; genus Picea; species Picea engelmannii. Next base: position 19,208 of record ML811361.1, on the reverse strand, counting down.
GATGCTCATATTGGCCCGTTGTGACAAGGCTAGAAGGGTAGACGACCCCTGGGATAGAGGTTTTCACTTCGGTGGGGCCTCGGGACGTCTCGGCCCCTGCTGAGTCACAAGTTATTGGTATATCTGGCTTGCGGGTTGTTGGATATACTCTTGGGAGGTTGTTGTTCCCATGGTTAAAAAAAAAAAGTCTACGAAGGTATAGAGCACCTGAGTGGGCCCAATGGTTAAGAACATGTGTTATCTCCGGGGAGGTCACAAGTTCAAAACCGGCAGGGGGGTAGGGATGCTCATATTAGCCCGTTGTGACAAGGCTGGAAGGGTAGACGACCCGTGGGATAGAGGTTCATGGTGGAATCCACCCCAGTGGGCCTCGGGACGTCTCGGCCCCTGCTGAGTCACAAGTTTCTGGTATATCTGGCTTGTGGGCTGTTGGATATACTCTTGGGAGGTTGTTGTTCCCATGGTTAAAAAAAAGTCTACGAAGGTATACATACCCTACCCCCTCTGGATTTGAACCTGTGACCTCTTAAGAGGAAACACATGTTCTTAAAAATTAAAATATACGATATTCATTTGTTTCAATATTTATTTATCTTAAAGTTTCATGTTACAATATTATTTACCTTTTCATTAAAAATATATATATATATATATATGATAAAATTGAAATATATAATATTAATTTGTTTTAACAATTATTTTAAAGTTTGTTTCAATATTTTTTTTTTCCTTTATATTTGTTTGAAAATAAAATTTATGATTGTAAATGTATATGATATTAATTAGTTTCAATATTTATTTAAAAAAAAAAAATCAATTTTTTTTTTATTTTAAAATTATTTAAAAAATAAAATTTATAATTACGAAAATATTTTTTCATTTATTTTTATATTTATTTTTTTATTAATAAAATTTTATTGATGAAAATAGAAAATGATAAAAATCAAAACTAAAAATATACATTTGGTACAAATACATATATTCACTTAAATGTATAAACATACCATATTTACACGTTTTTATCTTCAACTTCACACGTACTTAGTCCTGTGAGACAACTCAGATGGTAAGAGGGTACCTTTCTCCAAGTGTTGGGAGGAGGTCTTGTGGTCAAACCCTGCTGAGTCTCCGATATGGATTTTGTAATGACTGCTATGTAAAATGTTTATATACTGATGAATATAAACGAGAAACTTTCCCGTGGAAAAAACTTCACACTTACTTTAGCATTCACGTTATTATCTTCACCTTCACACTTACTTTACCATTCACTTGAAAGTTTGATCTCCAATATGTCCCATCAGTCACTTTAATTTCTAATTTTTATGGAAAATTTTCATATTTCTCACCTACTCTATTTTTTTTCCACATAAAATTTGGCTTTATATTTATATATAAATATAAATTGACCATATCAGATTTTTCCATCAACATATGTCTTTGGATTTCTTGGGCAGTTACATCTTCCAATAACATTACTTGAACAATAATCTCCTAGCTTAATACTCCAAATAGCAAAATTACAAAGACCTAGAAACTGTGTAATACATATTTCCGACAAAAAACTACACAATGGGACGCCCCAAAAAACTACACTAAGGTTTACTGATATTTCTCCAGAAACTTCTAATATAAGTTTAGGAGCATAGTGGGACCCTCATGACCCTCTTCACATAAGTAGTATGCAATAATCTTCGGTTGTTTTTTGAGAGCATGTTTGGATAGACTATCTGCCTCTTGATTAGCTTCTCTATAAACATGAGCAAAAGTAATATTCCTGAAGAGCTTGATAAGCTCAGTAATCCTGTCCTTCCAACAATCAAGAGTGACCACCTGCAATGTGCCTTTACCCTGTAGCCAATCTATGACTATTTTTTAGTCTCCATGTACAAGTATGTCTGAGAATGATATCTGAGACACCAATGTAAGTTATGCCCAAACCCCAGAAGTTTGGCTCTAGTGTTTGTGTCATTTCCACAGTTTAATGTTCATTTATAAATAGATTGTTCGCTGGTCTTTATCACCTCGCTTGCCCCACCGTTTTTTCCATTTTGTTACGCAGCCCCATCAAACCTACTCCACTTATCATTTCACAATCCTGAGAAAAAAAATGTATTTGATGAATACCATGGCAAGGATGGGGTTCCACTCAAATCTAATAAAAATACTTGAAGGGTTAGATAAAGTAAAATACTTGAAGGGTTAGATAAAGTAAGTTAGAACTAGTTTCAACTTACTTGACATGTCACGTCGAATAAAATTTTCATGGATTTCGTGATAAAATTTCAAGGATTATCCTTGATTTCAAGTTAAAGGGCATATTTTTATCCGATTTTTCTATGATGAAATGTTTCATAAGTAATTGAACTTAAGTAATTGAATTTTAATTGATAACAGTAAATTAGGTATATATTTTGAAAAAAAAAAATTAAATAAAATATTATTTTTCAATTTTTTTATAATATTGTTACTAAATAAATAAGATATAATTTCGATAGAAAATAATAATAAGTATAGTTTGTAATTTCAAACATAATTTTTTAATAGTTTGTATGAACATTACAAGTAAAAAAAAATCATAAATATTTAACCATGACAATAACAAAGTGTTGAAAATGACACTTATAAAGCTTCAGTACAACTTCATAATCAAACATTTTGTGGGCACTCATATAAGAGGATTTATTATGTATGTATATGATGTACTAACAATATATTTTGGATTTATATATTTTGAGCTTATCACAATCATGCTTAACCATGGAAGTCATGTTAGATGTAGATCTCATTTGAAAAGAAGAAATTGTAATAGGTTTTGTGGCCTTTCTTGAAGAGTGATAATTCCATCAAAACACTATAAGAGCCATGAAGAGAGCCTACTTGCTTTATAGGGCTTTATGAACATTCATACCTATCATGATTGCATCCATTGCTTATTATTTAGGATAAGGATTCTATGATTTGAAGCTTTTTAAGGTCCGTAAAAACACAAAGCTAAAGGAAGTTACACATCAAGACCATAAAGCATGTTATTTTTATTGAGGATATTGATTTTTCACTTTAACTCTCAAACCATGCAAAAATGAATGACAAAATGAATGTTAAAGCATAATGATTTATGTTACCTTCTTCATAGCTTTTTTGAGAACCCCACTTAAACATCAAAAATGTTGATCCAAGAATTAAGGATACAAAGGATGTGTTTTATTAAGCTTGGACATGTAAAAATTGTAATTTTTATTGATTTAAATTTTTACATTAAATCTTCACTTTTTTTTTCTTTTCTTAATTCTATGCATTTTTATAAATTACATTTTTTTCACTTTTTTTCTTGTTGTTTTTAATAATATTGGCATTAGTGTAAGGATATTTTAAGTCTCAAATATTTTGACAATGTTTTATAGCTCTTTTCTTTATATGTCATCCCATTTATAATCTTAATTATATAATGTAAACCATATTCATTTTGTAACCATGTTCATTTTGCATAGGTTCGTATAAACTTAATCGAGACACACTCTCCTAAACCCTTCATTGCTTACTATTATTATACATCCTAATCGAACGAGGAGGAGATAGACGATGGAATCCCTCCGACTACCTGTCCCCATCGTTCCCTTTCCGTTTTACACAGTCATTGGTTTGTTTCGGGAAGATGGAGTTCTCGTTTTATGGGAGATTGAAAAATCATTTCGTTTGTGCATGACAACGAAGCTTTCTATGGAGGGACTTTGGGCAATTAATAAAATATTTAATGACAATTAATTTGAAATTAAATATTATTATTATAATTATATTATATTTTTTATATTCATACTTTATATTTATATTTTTTTATAAATTTTTATTTATATTTTTTATAATATTATGTATGTTTGTTAGTTAACTGCTTTAAACTTTTATTAAAGCAACTTTGACTTTTTCATTTTCATGTTCAAAGAAAACCCTACAACATAACATGTTCATGTTTCAAGCAAACCCTCCAACATAACTTTGTAGGTTTACAATTTAGAGGTTGTGTTTAACTATAATTCTTATGCCCTAATAAAATTTTAAAAACATTTAGATAAATATGCATAAAGTATATTTGAGATATCATTGTTACATACTTGTTTTTTATTTTTAAAGTTTTCATAATTATACAAATTTATGGTAAAATAATTATTACAAATTATTATGTCTAAATTATTAAGAAAAAATATACTTCTTTAAAATATATATACTAAACATTATTGTCCCTATTGCACACAAAGATTTATCATTTTTATCCTTTTAGTTTATTAGTATGGTAAGATAATTATTTAACTTATTATGGTAAGATAATTATTACAAATTATTATGTCTAAATTATTAAGAAAAAATATACTTCTTTAAAATATATACTAAACATTATTGTCCCTATTGCACACCAAGATTTATCCTTTAACTTATTAGTATGGTAAGATAATTATTACAAATTATTATGTCTTAATTATTAAGAAAAAATACACTTCTTTAAAATATATATACTAAACATTATTGTCCCTATTGCACATCAAGATTTATCCTTTAACTTATTAGTGTGGTAAGATAATTATTACAAATTATTATGTCTAAATTATTAAGAAAAAATATTCTTCTTTAAAATATATATGCTAAACATTATTGTCCCTATTGCATACTAAGATTTAGCCTTTAACTTATTAGTTTGTGTTGAATAAAAGAATCATGTGTGTTTATTCAAAGTTTTTAGGCTTTATTCTTAGATTGATGACAAAATTTCAAGGAATGATGATGATGATGGTGGTGATGGTTAACATCTATTGTAATCAAATTTGGTCTATTGGACCTTAATAAAGGTAAAGAATTAATTGTTTTGCTTTAGAATTTTATTTATGTGCTAGAAAAACTTTAAGAGAAGCACTCCTAAATCAGTATAGTTTTGATGAGTTAAAAGGATTCAATATTTTGAAACTATGATTTGATGTGGGTGTATGCAGAACATTATAAGAGAAACTACTTTTTATCTTCAACCCTCTTAGTGTGAGAAAGATGACAAACTCTTTCGACCCATGACGTTTTAAGAACTTTCCAATGCCCTGATTCACTATGGAGCTAATCAGAGTTTATTCTTATTTTAGCAATGTTTATTTTCTTCTTTACACTAGTCAAATCAAAGAGATACTTTTGATCTTTTATATTATGGTTGATCACTTCCTTATAGTATCTTAATTTTATTTTATTCTCTAATTATTTATCACGCCACAATTTCTCCTTAAATTTATATGTAACAATATTTTTAATATTATCGCTATTCTACAGAGTGACCTCTTTCTTGATTCCCTGATGATTTATGCCAACCTCACTTGAGTTGCAAGTGGTTTTTACTGGAGTTTGAAGAAATATTAGGAAGCCTCTTACCTTCATGTTGTTTATCATGTTCTTGTACATTAGGTTCCTTGTCATAGTCTTGCTCCCAATGGGGGAAAAACTTGCTTCTATGAGGAGGATAGGATAAGGTATATTTCCTTTCATTTTGAGATCATAAGTTATAAAACACTTTTGGATTTTCTCTATCTTTCTCCATGATTCTCTAGAGATGTTATCGCCCCAAACTTCACAACCATATAAGATAACAAGAGTGGTGAGAGTATTAAACAAGAGTTTCTTCTTATATCGTACCCAAAGGTCTATTGATTTACAACTGTTTTCAAGTCCATACTAAGCTTTCCACCCTCCATTTATCATTTTCTTAATGCTATAGTTTTAATTATGCTTGTGATGACCCATAACTCAATTTGGACAAGACAATCAAAATCCTCAGAGTTGTCAAATTGTTAGGGTATTTATCTATTTGTTTTGATAGGTGAAAACATGTCAGACTACCATGCAACACCCATTGGACAAAGATCTTGTTCTCCATCTAGATAACCATGATATTCATGTCTTCAACCTAAGACACAACAACAATAAAGTGCTTTGGAATACTCTCGATGTACACTTAAACACCATTTTCCTGGAGAACTTCAATTAAATTAGGAAAATTATGAAACGCCAAATGAAAATCAAGACCACTCAAATCCAATACCATTCAAGGCACTCAAAAGTTGACCACTTAAGCTCTATTCAAGTATAGAGTATTCATTAAGGAATTCACAATATTTTCATAGTTTTGTACATGCCATACCAAAATAAGTTTTGTTTAAGGTTATCAATTCTTCAATACTTACAACTTTTATGGATTAATTTGTTTTACCACACTTGCATTTTTATTCGATATTAAATTTAATGGTATTTCTAATTTTTAAGTTTTAATTTGTTAGACAAATTTATCTACAAAGTTAGTGGAAGAAAAAAAGATTCATATGTAGTAATATAATTAAATTGGTTTTGGAGTATAATCTAAAACTGCTTTAATTAGTTAAAACTTGATTTTCTTTGGGCGTAAGAGAAACATATTAATGGCCCAATACTTAGAGGCATCTAGTAAGAACAAAAGTATGTGTCACAAACCTAGGAGAATTTCCCAAAAAAAAATGTTTCACCATCTCTAATCTTGTGGCACTACATTGCCTTAGCCACATTGGTTTGACCAACCTGCACCTACTATAACCAAACTATGCCTCTTCACTTCAAGTCTTCCCATAACTTCACGTTAAGCTATAGTAGTTAGATGCAATGCCAAGTCCTACACAACGTAGATAATCCAACAGTCAACAGATAGGCATACATCCAACCATGGCATTAAAACATCCCATCAACACTTATACTTAGCTAATTTTATAACTTAACCAACACAAGCATACAAGGAATATCAATATCCAATACACATAAGAAACTATAGAAAAACAAGTATGGACAGGCACCAAGATAGGTGCCTTAACTCTTTATTATACAGATGATGTTACATGTACAATAAATGAGCACGAACAATCCACATGTGGCTCATTTACATACTACAATTACAATGGATAGCAGCCTACATAATTGTCAATCCAACCCCTAAAGAAACCACAAGCATGCCTCTTGCAAATCCTATTTCCATATCTTCGTCACTTAGCTAATTCAAGTTGATCTATGATGCTTAACCTTGAACTTGACAATTGCATAACTCCTTGATGACTCTACCTCTTGTAACTTGATTATGCCTTATCACTTTGAGGCATACACCTACATATATGAGTCTTTCCATGCACTAGCAAGCCCCATCATTCCAAGGTGAATCCAAGTGCCATCCATTGTCATGTCAAACCAATCGTCCACTGAGTTGTTCCAAATGATTCCAAGTCATGTAGAGTTCACCTAGTTTGTCTCAACTCATATAGGTCATCCTAGTTCATCTTATCCATCCATCCAACCATGCCCAAGTGGGCCTACACGTCCAATCATGTCTCAATCCATCGAAGAAAACTCTACAGGTCATGGGACGATACACTTCTTTGGGTCCACATGTCTCGCTCATGCACCCAAGGCATCCCAAAGTCCATAGAAAGGCAACATGGATGAGTCACCACTCCATCCATTTTATTAGGCAAGTGCATCTAGCATTGAAACCTTTTGTAGCAATCTTTCATGCCCAGCATGATAGCACACCTACTACCATCTATAAGTGGAGGTCTTACATCCTCCCCCACTAAACTTATTCTCATCTTGGCAACACCCAACAAACACATGTATAAGTACTCCAAGATTCAATTTCTCAAATTCTCTAAACTTGTCTTCATACTACCACAATGCCTCCCACCTTTCCCAATTATTATCCTCTTCAATTCTATCTTTCAAGCAGAAAAAGTACTCATGCCTTTGATTTTTTCTGAAGAGGGAGGTCCTATGTGCAAGTATCTCCTCCACTTCCAACTCTGGTTTGTCTATGATCAATGTAGGAGCTCAACATGGTGGAGGCCTACGAACATCACCTTCATAAATCCTACAATAATTCAATTGACTTATATTGAAATTTAGATGGTTATCTCTCATGTGGTCTAGTAGCTCTAATCTGTAGGTGACATTATTAATCTTCTCAAGTACTTTGAATGAAACTTCAAACATTTGCAGTAACACACTAGTCATGCCACTGGGTGGCTTGAATTGTTCTCTGCCCAACTTAAGCAAGGCTAAGTCACCCAATTGGAATTATGCATCCCTCCTATCATGATTTTCCCAATGCTTCATCCATTCCATCATAATTGTCAACTAAATGCAATCCATATCCAATATGTCCTACCATCCTTTCATGAACTCCAAGGCTGATGGGTTGTGCCCATAGTATCCATGTAGAAATGTATGCAATTTCAATGGTTGTTTCCCATTTTCCAACTCAAATGGATTGTATCCCATCACAAAAAAAATTTGAATGTTGTAAATAAAATGGACAACATCCAACAACTCTAGCTATTTTGTTTGGTCTACCCACACAAAATTCCTTAAGTAATTCTCCAAGAGACAATTGATATGTTATGTCTTCCTATGGGTCTACGGATGATAGCTTGAACTCATCAACAACTTGGTTCTGACTTTCCTAAACAATTATTTCCAAAACCATCATGTGAACCTTGTGTCTCTGACCAATACAATGTTAAATGGGAGACCCTAGTACTTCACATCATACTTGAAAAATAGAATTGCATCTTCCTCTGTAGCACAAGGAACCTTTGTTGGAATGAAGATGGTATACTTGGAAAAATGGTTGACTACTACAATGATCCCATTATACCCCTATGCAACTAGAAGTTAAGTGATGAAGTCCATCAAGACACTTGCCCAAGGTTTCTCCAGCACCACAAAGGTTGTAGTAGATTGACTTACACCCTGTTGTTTACCTTGTCTTGTTGGCACACATGTCATGTTTGGTATGTATTATTACACATATTTCCTCATATGTTCCCAATGGTAACCGTGTTCCGGCAATGCCATAGTTCTTCATTATCCTAGGTGGCCAACCCAAGGCGAATCATGGAAATCCCTTAAGAGCTCTTTCTAAAGGTTAAACGAATTAGGTACATAGATGCGCTCACCAAAGTACAAGAAACCATTTTCCATCCAAAAATTCCATGTTTTTCCTTCCTTCACCTACCTCATGATGTTCAAAGCTACGAGATCCTTATGTAATCCCACCTTGATATTATCTTACAAGTCTATGAAAACTTGTGTTTTATTTCCCATGAGCACCAACATGTCCTCTTCCAAGGATACAAGTTGTTCCTTCATCCTTAAGGTGTCCACGGTTGCATTCAAATTACTTGGTTGATACTTAATGGTCATGTCAAACTATGCCAAGAAATATTTCCATTGTTCATGCTTGGGTGACAACTTCAGTTAGGTGGAAAAGTAGATCATTTCCACATTTTCCATCTTCACAACAAATGGCTTGCCTATCAAGTAATTCATCCATGTTTGTAGGAAATGCACAACCATGGTCATCTCTTTCTCATCAATAAGGTACCTTCGTTTGTGATCTTGTAGATTTTTTCTCTCATAGGCCACTGGATGAACTTCCTATGACAAAAATCCTCCAATGGTGAAATATGAAGCATCCTTCTGCACTTCAAATGAATTCTCAAAGCTTTCTAATTTCAAAACAGGTACTAACACAAGTATATGCTTCAATTTCCATAACTTTACTTGGGACTTCTCCATCCAGTTCCACAGTTTTTTCTTTTTCAACAAGTCACTTAGTGGTTCCAAAATCTTAGAATAACCTTCAACAAATCTATGGTAATAATTATCTAAACCAAGGAAACTTATTACATCGTGAACTGTCATGGGTTCCTCCCAATCCCCAATCGCACTTATCTTCACTCAATCCATGCAAATACATCCTTGTCCAATCCAATGGCCCAAGAATGGAATTTTAGTCTACCCAAAGACACAGTTAGACTTATTAGTAAAAATAGTTTTTCCTCGACACGTCAAATACTTTCACTAAGTGTTTCTTTTGGTCTTTCGTGTTTTCACTAAACACCACAATTCCATCTAGGTAGACAAACACTGACTTGTCCAAGAACAGTCTAAATAGATTGTTCATCAAGGTGCAAAAGGTTGTTGGGGCATTGTACAAGCTAAGAGGAATAACAAGAAACTCAAAATTGCTATACCTTGTCACCATAGTTGTCTTTTCCTCATCCCCTTCCACAATCCTCACTTAGCAGTTTCCCTACCTCAAATCTAGCTTTGAGAAAACCTTGGCCTTAGCCAAATTATCAAATAAATTCATGTCCAAAGGTAAGGGGTATCGATTCTTGATGGTCTACTTGTTCAATGCATGATAATCCAAGAACATCCTCAACTCTAAGGTGTCCTTCTTTTGGAAGAGAATAGGTGTGTCATATAGTGACCTTAAAGGTTGGGTGAAACCAACCTCAACAAGCTCAATCAACTATCATCTCAAATATTCCAACTCAAGTCCAAAAATTTGATATGAATCTTTGGACAAAGGTTGCAACCCTAGTTCCAAATCAATATGATGGTCAACAATGTGCCTAGGTGGGAAAACTTTTGGCAATGAATTAGGAATCCAATCGGCAAAATCATCCAACACATCAGTCAACGATGGTGGCATAGGTGTCCCCACTCCACCCTCATCCACTTTACCAATGATTGCTTCAAAAAGTTATGATTTTGGGTGCCTATATTCCCTCTTCATGATCAATTCATAGTTGATCCACACCCTTCCATTCATTTTTGTTTTTATTGTGCACAAAACACAAGTCTTATTTCCACCAAGTATCACCAACTTGTCCACAAATGGTATGAGAAAAAATTGTGTTCTCCTTAGAAACTCTTGCCCAGGAATGACTTCAAAGTCATTCGTTTGAAATAATATAGATTTAGTGAGGCCTTTCAACTTATCCAACTGTATGTGAACTATGGATGCAACCCCAACTACTACTTTAACCTTAGAATTGACCGCCTTGACTAAAGCACTGCATGGTCCAACTCTAAGCCTGAGTTCACTTACCAACTCCTTCCATAAGAAGTTGTGCAAGGCACTAGAATCTAGCAATACCTTAACTAATCTTCCATTAATGATCAATTCCACATAAGATATTATGTGGGCACTCCATCCTTGGTTTCCATTCAAGGCACCTATCCGCTACAAAGACTTTTCTAAGAAGGGAGCCTACCTTCCATTCATATAATCATGTTGCAGACAACTTGTTAAAGGAAATGAATAGAAAAAAGAAGAAAACCAAAATTTACCTCTTCCAGAAGTGGCATGTCAATGGGTACCAAGAAACACCATCTTCGCAAGGTCTACAGGGGAACGCCTTGGCTCAATTTCTCTTGAGCCCAAGACACTCCACAATGTGTCCTCTAAAACTATTACATGCATCTTCACTTGACTGAAATGAAACAAAAGGAATGGTGGGATACCTAGCCAAGGTACCCTTGGATCAATCATGGCCTGTAATAGTAGCTCAGATTCATCCTCCACCTTCATCCAACCTCCATCATTTATTAGCATTGTTCCAAATGAATGTCCAAGGGGTCTCTCCAACACCTTAGCTAGGTTTTGCCTCCACAAGTGCCTAAACATTCTAGGAAACTTCTTGGCCAAAGAATGATAGCAAAGTTTCCTTAAACCAGTCAAGTATCCCTCCCAACCAACTACTTCCTTCTGAAACATGGTGAAGAGTGCCCAATAGAATTCTAAAACCAACTCCTTGGAGAAGTTGAACTTTGATACCACTTATCATGGACCTAAGAGCCTTTCCCCAAAAAAAATTATTCATCATCTCTAGTCGTGTGGCACTGCAATTCCTTAGCCACAATGGCTTGACCAACCTATTCCTACTACAAGTAGACTACATCTCTTCACTTAAATTCTGCCCATAACTTCTCTTTAAGCTACAATAGTTAGATGCAATGCCAATTCCTACACAACTTATATCATCAAAGGTCAATACATAGGCATACATCCAACTGTAGCCTTAAAACATTCTAGCAGTATTTATACTTAGCTAATTTTATAACTTATCCAACACAATCATACAAGGAATAGTAACATCCAATACACATAAAGAAACTATAGAACACAAGTATGGATGGGCACCAAGATAGGTTCCTTGACTTTTTATTATATAGAGAATTTTACATGTATAATAGAGGAGAATGGTCAGTCTTCCTGGAGCTCATTTACAAACTACAATGACAATGTTAAGTATCCAAAAAAACTATCAATCCAACCCCTCAACCATAGTCTTTCCTCCTGCAAGTCTTCTTTCCATCTCTTCATCACTTAGCCAATGCAAGTCAATTTGTGATGCCTAACCCTGAACTTAACAATCATAGAACTCCTCAATTACTCTCTCCTCTTGTAACTTGATGATGCCTTATCACTCTGAGACATCCACCTACATATATGAGTCTTGTTGTGCACTAGTAATGATCTGAATTGGATCCTCACCCAAAATATTTTGTAAAATTGTAATAAAATTGTACTTTATTTTAGCCCCAAGGGTTAGCTCAAGTGGTTTTGAGCCAGACATGAAGCTATCCCTAGCGGAGGAGCTCATGGGTTTGAATCTCTTGTTCCCCCTTGGGGTTAGGCCCCATAATCAGGGACGGTGATTTATCTCGTTTGACATCCATAAAGTGGGGACGTACTCGAGGGCTTCCCGAGAAGATATTCCATTGAAAACAAAATTGTGCTTTATTTTATTCTGTTTTTTCTTTTTTTGGAAAAATGGGAAGTGAAAACGAACCATGTGATGTTTTTCCTTCCAAAGGAAGCACATTAAAAGAATGAAGGTTGTAGAGAAGAAGGGAGGTAAGGAGAAATTGGGAAGTTTGCAAAGATGAGAGCTTGAAGGGTGTATCATTCTTGAAGATTAGTGGACGAAAGAGTCAAGGAGCCTATCCATGATGAGCGAAGGCATCTCTGAGCCATGGAAATCTGCATTTCTTTTTGTGAGTAACAATGCATGAGTTTTCTGGGCATGCATAGTTCACCCATTGTAATGAATTTCTCGAGAAAAATAAATCTTTGTTGTTTATACTATGTGGGTGTAATCTTCTCTATGGAGGTGAATTTACTTATGTTGGGGTAAATTTATACCTCTCTGGGTGTTTTTCTTATTATTGGGCATCCCAATTGAGAAGTTGGTCATAGTCAATCATCATTGGGTCATTTTTCTTTAGCTAGGCATCTTCCCTTTGCCCCTGGGTCATTTTTCTCTGATGTCGGGTGTCTAAAATTGCCTAGGTCATTTTTCTTGGATGTCAGATTTCTAAATTCACCCCTAGTCTTTTTATCTCATTTCGAGTGCTTAAAATCATCCTGGACATTTTTCTCCATTGTGGAGATACTAAATTTTCTCGTAGAACATTTTCTTTACTGTTGGTCAACTTAATTCACCCCCTCGACATTTTTCTCCATTGTTGGAAGATTAAATCTATACACTAAGTGTTTCCTTCATTGTTGGTATTGGAAACAATTTACATCCAAGTATTAAAACCAAATTTGAACAAAAGAGTGATCTTGGCTTACACAAACCTTGAATTCAAATTTTTGTAGAAGCATATGTGTTGATGAGATGGATGGACCATAGTCTTTTTGTTTATGGACCATATGGTATCAGAGTAGGTTCAACAAGGACCTTGAAGAAGTTTTCATGGAAAAAGCCTTGGATAGGGAGAAGATAGAAGAGTTGAGAGACTTCAACAGATAGATACAAGAAGAAAATTGGTATTGGAGGCAGAGAGCATATGAGTTGGAGAAAGAGATTTTTAGGCACCAGGACTCCTTCACCACCGTGAGGGAAGAATTAGACAGGAGCAGATTGTAGCTCTTGTAGTTGGGGGAGAAATTCATTGAGATGGATAATTTGCAGTAGGAGAGGTTCACTGAGGTCATTTCTCACCTATACCAGGACTTGGAAATGAAGGAAGAGGCCTTAAAAAATCTAGAAGTAGTTTTCCAAGAGAACAATCAAGCCCCTTCCATTTCCACTTTAGAAGCTAGTACCATGATGGAGACAACCATGTTAAACTCGCCTTCTAAGACCCTTTCTCAAGAAACCTTTGGTGACTTTGAGAAGCACACTAGAGGCATCAGTTCCAATCTCATGAGGAAAATGAACTATGATGGCCAAGGGCTAGGCAAGGAAGACCAAGGGATTTTGATTCCAATTGTAGCTCAACAGAGGCCCAAACATGAAGGCCTGGGATTCAGTGGAAAAGAACCCAACACAAGTGCAAATCAAAACACCTTCATCAAGGCAAGAGGAACCGAAAAAGAAACCATGTGCAACAACCCACTCAAATTTTCTTGTAGAATCTTGGAAGAGGGAAATAAAGAGATTGTTTCACCATCCATATTCACTCCAACTCTTGGGGGACCAAGAAACCAAGATGGAAAGCATTATTACAGAAAAAAGGTATGGATTAGTTTTTTTTTGTTGCAAGAAAATGGATTATAATGCTAGCGATTGTTGGCACTCTAGAAGGATAAGAAGCCCATGCAAGAACTATTTTCAGTACTACAGATTGACTAGACATTAGGAGGCCAAATGTTGGATGCTTCACCCAAAACTGTGTCCTAAGAACTAGACAATCAAGAATAAATCTTGCAGACTTAAGGTCAAGGGGAAAGATGAGTTGTTAGAACTTGCAGCCCAAGGATGAGTGGTAGTCCAACGACCTATTATAAAATTGAATTTCCTCTATAGACATGAGATGGACATCAGGGTTACACTAAAGAAAACCCCTACTCAAATCTTATGTTTCGTCCTACAACATAGGCATCCTTTCTTTGAGATTTGTTGAAGTCTGCTTGATGATAGGAGAAGAAGAAGATTGAAGGAGTTGAAGTTTTTGGGGACCAAAAACCTACAAATGGGGAGGTGTGATCCAGATTGGATTCTCACCCAAAACATTTTTAAAATTATAATAAAGTACTTTATTTTATTCTATTTTTTCTTTTTTTGGAAAAATGGGAAGTGAAAATGAACCATGTGATGGTTGGCCTTCCAAAAGAAGAACATTAAAAGAATGAAGGTTTTAGTGAAGAATGGAGGTAAGGAGAACTTGGGAAGTTTGCAGATATGATAGATCGAAGAGTATAGCATGCCTGAATATAAGTGGACGAAGGATTCAAGGAGCATGCCCATGATGAGTGAAGGAATCTCTGCACCATGACAATTTGCATTTATTTTCATTGTAACAATGCATGAGTTTTTTGGGCATGCATATCTCACCCATTGTAATGAATTTCCCAAGAAAAATAAATATATGTTGTTTGTACAGTGTGGGAGTAATCTACTCTAAGGAGGTGAATTTACTTATGTCGGGGAAAATTATTCCTCTCTAGGTGTTTTTATTATTGATGGGCATCCCAATTGAGAAGTTGATTGGAGTTAATCATTGTTGGGTCATTTTTCTTTAGTTGGGCATCTTCCCTTTTCCCCTAGGTCGTTTTTATCTGACGTTGGGTATCTAAACTCACCCCATGTCATTTTTATCTGATGTCGGATGTCTAAATGTTTGCCTAGTCTTTTTTTATCTCATGACTAGTGCTTAAAATTGCCCTGGACATTTTTCTCCATTGTTGAGCTAATAAATTATTCCATATAACATTTTCTTCACTGTTGGTCGACTTAATTCACACCCTTTACATTTTTCTCCATTGTTGGATGATTAAATCTGTCCACCAAGAATTTTCTTCATTGCTAGTCTTGGACAAAGTTTGTAGCCAGGTATTAAAACCAAATCTAAACAAAAGCATGATCTCGGTTTACACAAACCTTGAATTTAATTTTTCGTAGAAGCATTTGTGTTGATGAGACAGACGGGCCATAAGCTCAATGTTTATGGATCAATTAAGCCCCGTCTTTCCAAGGTGGAACCAAGTGTCATCCACCCCAAGTGCTCCCAAGTGGGTCAACACATCTAGTCAGGTCTTAATCCATTTGAAGGAAACTGTCAAAGTCATGGGATGATACACTATTTTAGGTCTGCATGTATGACTCATGCAACCAAGGCATCCCAAAGTCTATATAAATGTAATATGGATAGGTCACCAATCAATCCATTTGATTAGGTAGACATATCTATCATTGTAAGTTTATGCGGAAACCTTCTACTCTCGGCATGGTAGCTATTGTCATTCACAAGTGGAGGTATTATAGTCTACCTCCTTATGAACCGCTAGTAAGTTATTTGAAGCAACCAAATTTTATGTACACACAACGATGTTATTGTAAGTCGGATTATTGACATTATATCAAAAGAAGGTAGACCAATAACCTCGAGTAATATAACTTTTTCTTATATAAACAAATAAAAAACATTTAATTGATATCAAGTATTGCAAATATTTTCCTACTTTAGAAAGAATGCTAGCCCATACAAATCCAAGAAATTGTTTAGTTGAAGCATGCATATTTCCTTCCTTAGAACATGTGTCTACATTCGATCTCCACTTTTGTATACATGGTTCTTCTCAAAAAATTATAAACATAAGAAGATACAAGTATGTTTGATTCGGCAATGAATTTATCCCTACTTTGCTTATGGTTGTTAAATATGAAATGGATATAAAACTTAATTTCAATTTATTGAGAAAACACTAACTAGACATTCATCTTATTAATCATTTGAGCATCCTTGGTAATCCTTCATATTCTTGCAATGTTTCTTAAAATACACACCATAAGTTTTTTGTAATTTAGCAAAGGGATTAAGAGCACATTTTCCTCTATCATTGCATGTTGCTTGTATCGCTTCCTTAGATATGGTATCATAGGATTCATAAAAAATTATATGGCCGCAATATCTGAAGAAATTAGTTGAATAAACAATCAAAGGTTAATTTTCTCTTAGACCACAATGACATAACATCTTTGTTGTTCCATTGTGTTCTATGTTGTATTTTGTATGGTATAGTTGTTTGCAAGTTGTGGCATTTTGAGAAATTCTTGTTGCAAGTTCAGTGAAATTAACAATAGTCTCCATGTCAAATTTTGGTAATTATTGACACTTGTGGTGATTAATATTTTCCCTTATATCCATTCCATCCATGAGAAAAAATTTGGTTACCTTCAAGGGAAGGGTGTATCCTCAATTCAAAGAAACGTGACTCAATGTGTTGAACAATTTTGTTTACTACAATTTAGTCATAGAAACCTCACCATGGAGCCTCTTTTCATGGTGTAGAGTTCTGATAATGATAATGCTTGAACTATTATGGAGTTTTAGTTGTGTAAGAGTTTTCTGAAATGTACTATGTTTTGAGAGGACACTCCACCTATTATCATGTAAAAATAAACTTTAAGATAGAAAAGAATGGTGTTTCAAAAAAAAATTACACAGTTAAAACTATAGAATAGTTCAAGCATTATGGCGTAGATTTTTTTTATAAATTTTTGCATTGCAGTAACTTAGATATGTTCCCTAGAGATAAAGTCATTTTTAAACAACCTTCAATATTTTCAAATATGTGTGGAGTAGAATGGCTCACATCAAGGTGGATCCTAAAGTCTCGTGAAACAATTAATTTTTTCAGATGAGTGGTGACACCATATTAACCATGTAGTTGTTGGGGGGATGAGGTGGAAAAGAGGTAAAGTTGACAAAGAAAATGGGATATAAAGGTAATGATGTGGCGGTGAGGTGGTAGCACATGATAGAGGATACATGAAAGAGATGTGAAAAGGTAGTGACATGGATAAGTGAAGAGGCATGCATAGGTTGGTCCCAAAGGAAAGAAAAGTAGTAGTAATGTGGAGGATTGAACAAGTTAGTGTGGGTGTGGGATAAAGGGTACTCATATTGATTTTCTTATCCCATGGAAATTGTCTCCAAATTTGGTAGGAATTTTGGCTGGAGTCAAAGCTCCACCTTATTGTTGGGAATTTTGACCATGGAACTTTTTCCAAAGGGTTTTGGCTCATTTTAAGATGACCTAGATCATCAAATTTCTGAAAAATAATGAGTGAAGAGGATAGAACTTCATCTCATCGAAAATGGGGAAATTTGAGTTCACCTTATACAATGCAGTTAGTGTGAGATAGATAAAAAGGTGATGTGATGGAGGAAGGTTGAGTGTTATGCACCCCACCCTTCACATCCTTTTAATTGAGTTTGGGTGGAGCAAGGATGGGGTCCTCTACTGTACCTTCCTTATTCCTTTGAGGAGCATAGAATACATTGAACACTAATGGATCCATGCCCATGTGGAAAAACCCTATGGATAATAATGGAGGATCGAGGATTATATTCACTAATAAATACGATAGGTTTGCAAGATGACATACAAGGATGATGGAGGGAAAATTGGGAGGTATCCTATGGAAAATGAAATAAATACAAAGTAGATTCAGAGTAGTAGTTATATGAAGTTGAGGAAGATGGAGTGGCAATGAAGATTAAAAGGATAACCATAGAAAGTTTAGCTATAGGACCAAAGGGAAAAAATACAAGCAAGAAAAGAAGACCATGGACCTACAAAAGAAGAAGAAGAATAGTTAAAGACCTAATAGCCATCATGTGGCTGCCATGGCCTATGCCCTAACATTGTAGAGTTGTAGAGTATATCTAGGAATATAGTAGGTATTGTTGATGAATAAATGGCTAAGATCCACAAATTGAGAGTGTGGTACAAGATTGAGATAAACCTATATTTAAATTATGTATTACTTCCACTATTATTGATGATTGAGAATTTAATGTTTTGTTCTTATAATCATATAAAGTTGAAGATATTTAGTGGATGGCATTTTACCTATACCTTAATTGTGCAAGGGTGTGTTTTCTATTGTTTGACTTTGATACTAAGGTGCATTTGCCCCTTACTACATCAAATGGAATTAGAGTTAGTAACAACATCAAGAGGGTAAGGAAGATACAATGAACATATAAGAAATAAACCTTGAGGAAAAGAAGAAGAAGAAGTGAAGAAGAAGATGGTGCTCGAAGAGATGAAAAAAAATGTAGAAGAAAGTGTAAACCATCAAGATGATGAATAAGGGAGGAGAGTTAGAAAGGCCAAAGATCAATACCCTTAAGAGGAGCTTCATATGTCAAGATATGAGATGTATAGAGAAGTTAATAAAGATGGAGAATAACAATGTTGTAGAGAGAGAGAGAGGTCTGGCCATATTCTCATGCAAGACTTCTTTCTGTCTCTCTCTACAACATTGTTATTCTCCATATTTAGAGAGAGAGAGAGAGAGAGAGAGAGAGAGAGAGAGGTCTTGCATGAGAATATGGCTAGAGAGAGAGAGAGAGAG
>ML811360.1:212896-232960 GCA_009831015.1 Picea engelmannii | reverse complement strand
ACCTATATGACTTACTCCTCCTTTGGGCTTGGAATGACTATTAGGTCTTGATATTGATATTGTATTTTTTTTTTAAATACCTACACAAAGGTGGCAATTGTGACGTCTTTCACTCTCTTCCCGTCGCTATTTCCACGTCCAAGGCGTCCCTCTTTCCACCTCCAAGATTGTCGCTCCCATAGCAACCACGTCGGAGCTAGTAACCCCTGGCCATCGCTGTTTCCACCTGATGGATGTCGTTCTTGCCATGTCCAAGAGTGTTGCTCCCATAGTAACCACGTCGGAGCTAATACCTCGCCCCGTCGGTCTTGCCACCTTTAGAACGTCTCTCTTGCCACCTCTGAAACGTCTCTTTTGCCACCTTTGAAACATCTTTCTTGCCACGTCTGAAACGTCTCACTTGCCACGTTTGCAACATCTCACTTGCCACGTTTGAAACGTTGGTCTTGCCACATTTGCAACGTCTCACTTGCCATATTTGAAATGTCGGTCTTGCCACATTTGCAACATCTCACTTGCCACATTTGAAACGTCTATCTTGCTACGTTTGAAACGTCGGTCTTACGACATCAATATGGGGCTAGACAATCCAATTTATGATGACATGTGGTGTCATATAACGTCACAATACAGACGAAAACTAGGTCGTCGGAAAAACGACGTCCTGTGAAACGACGTTTGAGGGGGTCAGAGGTTTGTCGGTCTTCAGACAATAGAAAGTGGCAATTGCGTCAAACAAGTCGTCAGAATTTGACCCAAATGCAGTAGTGACCAAATGTCTGTCCGGAAGAGATGCGCCCTAAATGGCTGAATGAGTCGATCTACAAAATTCCATTGTCAGAATCTGATGATAAATGGCTCAATAGAAGTGCCCTGGCTGGATCTCAAATGGGTTGGAAGGAAACTGCAATCTGGATACGGATCTCATGCAGCTCTCCAAACCCTCAAATTGACTTGCGCACTCTGCAATGGATATTCCTGAAAAGTATGGTGAAATACCTAGATGGTATCTCCGATGGGCTAGGGTGTGTCTCTCAACACTAAAACCGATCAATGGTGGTGGTTTCCTCTAGAAATCCACAAAACAGTAAGATCGTCTCTCCTCCTCCTCTGGGAACTCTCAACATCAAATCATAACAATGCATAATGAGGAATTAGGTGAAATTCCTCCCTTTATACCTTTCCCAATATAATTCACCATTGACCTCACTTAATCTAGGCGCTTTTCCTCTTAAAGTTATTAATTAATCAATTAAGTCCCCCTTTAACATCTTTTCATTCTAATTGTTCGTTGACTTAGGCTTAAGTGACTTTTCCTAAGTATTTTGGCTCAATTCATCGTTTAGCCATCAATTCCTCCTTATTTCTCCATCTTGTTCCATGTTTGTGCCTGACTATAGTCTACGGGAACATATAGACTACTAAGTCACTCCCTGCCGGCACACTCTTGGGAACGGGACATCACAGTCCTCCCTTCCCGAGATTGCTTGTCCTCAAGCAACATCAATCCTGCGTGCTGTAAGATATGCTCTCCCTCCCATGTGGCATCCTCCACTGGAAGACCCCTCCATCTAACCAAGCACTCTCTGATGATCCTGCTCCTCAATTTGCGCTCTCTCTGCTCTAGTACCTCCTCTAGAACTAGCTCCAAATGACCCTCCTCATCCAAGGGTGGAAACTCCTCTGAAATGCTAACCTGTTGTCCCACAACCTTTTTAAGGCAAGAGATGTGAAAGACATTATGAATCTTGCTACCTTCCGGTAGCTCTAGCTCTTATGCCACCTCACCTATCCTCCCGATGACTCTGTATGGCCCGTATAACTTCAGCTTCAGTTTCTCTGCTCCGCTCCTCTTCAAGGAGGATTGTCGGTATGGCTGTAATCGCAGGAAAACCAAATCCCCTACCTCAAAACTGTGCTCAAATATATGTTGGTCTGCATATATCTTCTGTTGATTCTAAGCTGACTGCAAGTTCTCCCTTACTGATTAAAGAATCCTTTGACTCTCCTCCACCCAATCCTTGGCCCCTGGGACCCTGATGTCCCCAAACACAGTATCTATAAAGGAGGGTGCATCGTATCCATACAATGCCCTGAACGGTGACATCCTGATAGACATACGGTAAGTTGTGTTGTAGCAATACTCACCCATATGTAACCATCTCACCCAAGTGCGTTGTTGCCCCCCCACATAGTTCCTCAGATACCCTTCCACCCATTTGTTGGCGATCTCTGTCTGCCCATATGTCTGTGGGTGATAGATGGTACTTGTGGCTAGCTCTATGCCTGTCAATTTGAAAAGATCTTGCCAAAATGCACTGATGAAGCGCCCATCCCTATCGCTAACTATATGCCTGGGTAACCCGTGCAACCAGAATACCTCCCTAAAAAACAACTCTGCTACCTGTATGGCCTTGTAGTCTGTGGGTATGGCGAAGAAATGTGAAAATTTGGTCAGTTTGTCGAACACCACAAATATATATTCCTTTCCCTGCACTCTAGGGAGGCCTGTAATGAAATCCATGGAAATGCTCTCCCATTTCTGTTCTGGAATGGGTAGAGGTTGTAGTAGCCCTGCGGGGTGTGTCTACTCGGACATGTCCTACTGACAAGTTGTGCACTCTCGTATGTGTTTCAACACATCATCCTTGAGACCTTTCCATGAGAATCTCTCCCTGATCTGCCTATATGTTTTGAAGTACCCCTGATGCCCTGTTGTTGGCGAATCATGACACACCTTCATAATTTTCCCCTTCAGGGTGGATTCTGAAACCAAGTAGATCCGGTTCTTGTAGAAAATGACGTAATCAAGAACCCGATATCTATCATCAATCACTTGTCCATCCATCACCTCACAAGCAAATTTGTTTTTGGAGTATTCCACCAACAAATGAGCTTTCCAATCTATACAAATGTCCATCATCGAACATCCTGCTGGCCTCCTGGACAAGGCATCTGCCACTATATTCCTCTTTCCCTTGACATACTCAATGTCAAAGTCAAAGACTTGGATCTTTGAGACCCACTTCTGCTTCCTCTCACTGAGGTCTTTCTGGTCAAGGAAATACTTGAGACTGTTATGATCAGTCTTCACTACAAACCTGCTGCCAACCAGATACTGCCTGAATTTGGTTAAAGCATGCATGATCACTAACATCTCCTTGTCGTAAATAGGATAGAGTCTCTCTGACTTGTCGAGCTTCCTGCTCTCAAACACAATGGGGTGGCCCCACTGCATCAAGACTGCTCCAATCCCCACCCCTAATGCGTCGCACTCTAAGACAAATGGCTGAGAAAAATCTGGAAGGGCTAGAACAGGGCATGTGCTCATAACCTCCTTCATTTTGTCGAATGTCTGTTGTTATTCCTCTGTCCAATGAAAAGAACCCTTCTTGGTCAAGTCTGTGATTGGTTCTCCCAACTGTGAAAAACCCTTGATGAACCACCTGTAGTAACTGCATAACCCAAAGAATCCTCTCAGCTCCGTGAGATTCTTGGGCATTGGCCAATCCACAATGGCCCTGATCTTTTTCTGATGAACCTGTACTCCCTGCCCACTGATGATATTCCCTAAGTACAATAGTTCCTTCATGCCAAATTCACATTTGGATTCTTTGGCATATAAAGACTGTGCCTTCATAATATCCAAGACCTTCCCCAAGTGTGCTAAATTCTCATCCCATGTCTTGCTGTAGATCAGTATATAGGTACTTCCTCAACTGTCCTCTAAAGATAGGGTTCATGCAAGACTGGAAAGTGGCTGGTGCGCTAGTCAGTCCAAACGGCATGACCAAGAACTCAAAGTGTCCGAAATGGCATCGAAACGTTGTCTTCTCAATGTCTTGCTCCCTGATGCTGATCTGATGGTACCCTGAACGTAGATCAATCTTAGTGAAGAAGACTGCCCCATGTAACTCATCCATCAACTCATCTATGCGTGGAATGGGGTAACGATTATTGATCATTTTCTTGTTGAGCGCTCTGTAATCGATGCACATCTATAATTTTCCATCTTTCTTCAGTACCAGTACGACTGAAGATGCAAAAGGACTCCTGCTGGGCTTGATGTGCCCCATAGCGAGCAATTATTTGATTGATTTCTCAATTTTGTCCTTAAATTTCTTGGGGTGCCTATAGGGTGTTGTAATCACTGGTGTAGCCCCTGCCTCTAACTCAATCATGTGCTCAAAACCCTTGTCTGGTGGTCTCCCTGGTGGTATCAGCCCAAATACTGGCTCATAACGTCCCAGAAGCTCTCTAATCTGTGGATGGTACTGCTCCCTACCCTCTGAGTCCTTTCGTGTGGTGATCCAACACTCTGCTGCATAAGCGACATCACCATGACGAAAGATTCATTCCATCCTCTTTACTGATACTGCTCGGGGTGCCCCTGTAGACATGCCTCTCAGCACAACTCTCAATCCACTGGTGTCTCTGAATCTCATGGTCAACATCTGATAGTTGAACCCAATCTCCCCCAATGAATAAAACCACTGTACCCCTAACACGGCATCAATATCTGATAGGTCAACTACAATGAATGTGTCAGTCAGGGTGTAGTTTCCTAGTTTGACCTCTAAGTTAGGGATCATGTCCAAGCATGTCATCGTATATCCATCCGCCATTGCCACATGGAATCCCTCAAACTCCTCTGTGCGTAACCCCCTCCTGACTACTAAGGATGCATCTATGAAGTTGTGGGTGGCCCCACCATCAACTTAAACTGTCATGCGTTTCCCTTGTACCAGACCCTTGAGCCTGAGAGTGTTGTACCTGGGTACGCCGGAAAGGGTGGCTATGGTTCCCCCTTTCACCTCTCTATGAGGTTTTGCCTCCTCCTGGGGCTGTGCCCTTGGCGATATCTGAGGTTTCTTCAGCTGCTGCTCTGGCTCATGAGTGGTCTTAGTCTCTGAATCATTGTCTGTCGGTGCCTGAATATCCTCATCCTCCTCCTCACTTCCTGATTCCACTTCAATATAGTGGATCTGTCCCTTCCCCATGAATCTATGCCCGGGGACCCAAGGATCTCTACAAGAGAAGCAAAGCTTCTTCCTCATCAACCCCCGTCATGTATCATCATCCATCTTGGGCTTGCCCTTCCATTCCCTTGGAGGATTCTTCTGATCCTTGTCTCTCTATGGTACCAAGGGTTTAGTGAAAGGTTTAGTTTTTGGCACCGAATCCGCCAAATCTCTAGTACACCGGATGGCATCCTGCAAGGTATGAGGCCGGTAGGCCTTCACCCATCCTCTCAAGGGTTCTGTGAGCCCTTCTGTGAATAGCATGACCAATCGGGGCTCAGATATGTCTGTCACTGCCACTGCTACTCTCTGAAACTCCGAGATGAATGCCTCTGCTGTGCCAGTTTGTCTCAACTGGGCTAGATCTCTGAAATGGATCTATGGATCCCTCCTATCAAATCTATCCATGAGTCTCTCTGTGAACTCTCTATAGGAGGTGATGCGATTGTGACCCAATGTCACCAATCCGTGATACCACCATTCATGTGCCTCACCCTCCAAGTGTAGGGTGGCGAAACTGATGGCCTCTGCCTCGATCATCTGGTTGAGCTTGTAGTAGGTATCTAGTTTCTGTACCCAAGCTCTGGCAGTTCATTTGGTTGATCTGTCAAAAGAAGGTATGGTGAGTTTACCAACTTTTCAGATGAAGTCAATGTTATGCCCCTGCTATTGCTGCACTCCCCTCTGTGGCTCTCTAGGGTGGTTCCTAAGTCTGAGTCCACAATACTCGACTAAGGTAATATCCTGATGAAAGTCATGGACCAAGGCTGCATACTCTCTTCGATACTCTGCAATGTCCTCTGCATGCGTGGGCGGTCTCTGTGCTATTGGTATCTGAGATGCTACCAGGGATGCCCTCTGGAAACTGGGAAACAACGGACGTGGAATCCTACTCACAGAGGTATATGTGCAAGTGGGTGACTGGGGTCTACTGCCTTCCCCTGAGTTCCCATGTGCTGCATGTGGGCCTTGTGTGCCCGGAATGCCTACCATAGCTAGTCTATCTGCTACCTGATCCAAAGACTGAGACATGGTCCGCTGGCTAGCTAGCATATCACTGATAACCTGCAGGAAGGATACGTCTAGATCCACAGGGTTCTTACCACTTCCCTTTGGTCACTCATATCTATCACCTAGCCTCCTCTCTGCTTCGTGCTCGGCCTCGCGCTCTGCTCTTCTCTCTGCTTCTCTGTTCGCCTCTTCCTCTTCCTATGAACTGGGAGGGAAGGGAGGAAAGTTAGGCTTGTCCCTTCTTCCCCTTCGCTTGTTGTAAGTGACATATTTGTTACCTACGTGCTCACGGTCATCTGGTTCTTCTAATGTATTCATTGTCTTTAGTCACAGGCTGGCAGGACTAAAGCTCTGATACCACTGAAATATCCCTGATCCTGTTGATCAAGATATTTTCTACTGATCTATTACTTTTGTCTTACCGATCTGATACACCGGGGGTTTCTGGATGTGTTTCAGTTGTATGTTTGAGATCTTGATGGTTATTGCATGTGCATGTGGGTTATTGCATGTGCATGTTGGTTATTACATGTGCATGTTGCATATTTATGGTTTAAACAACATATAAAGGGTGCATGCAAAAGTAGAGAACATCAACTGCCCAATATAATGTATAATAATGGTTCGAGCATGGAAATACAATAGCCTACTGGAAATATAAAAAATAAATGTCAGTCAGATCTCATGGATCAAAACTGGAATACAATCAAATAACATAAAAATACCCGTGATTAGAAGATGATAGCAGATCTGATGCATGCATGGATAGATCGGCAAAAATATGTGATTCTGGAGAAGTACGGTAACCGCTACCAGCTGGAAAACTCGTCCGGAAGAATAGACCATCGGAATGTGCCGAAAAATTCTCCAATAGAAGTTCCCTAGCCTCTAGACTGAAATGGATGAGTGTCGGATCTTGGATCCAGTCTCTAAGGCACTGGATCTGGACCCCTGGGGGGTTTTGCGCACCTCCTAGAGCACTGGATGTGCCCAAAAGGATTCCACCAATGGAATTTGCTACTATATGGCTCAAAACGATCATCTCGCCAAATAAGGAAATGGGTCGGAAGGATTTGTCCGAATCTGTTCTGAAACTCTGCATGCAACACCAAATGTCTGTCCGGAAGAGCTGCGCCCTAAATGGCTGAATGATTCGATCTACAAAATTCCATCATCATAATCTAATTATAAATGGCTCAATAGAAGTGCCCTGGCTGGATCTCAAATGGGTTGGAAGGAAATTTCAATCTGGATACAGATCTCGTGCATCTCTCCAAACCCTCAAATTGACTTGCGCCCTCACTGGCTGAGCTGTGCACTCTGCAATGGATACTCCTGAAAAGTACGGTGAAATACCTGGATGGTATCTCCGATGGGCTAGGGTGTGTCTCTCAACACCGAAACCAATCAATGGTGGTGGTTTCCTCCAGAAATCCACAAAACAGTAAGGTCGGCTCTCCTCCTCCGCTAGGAACTCTCAACATCAAATCATAACAATGCATAATGAGGAATTAGGTCAAATTCCTCCCTTTATACATTTCCCAATCTAATTCACCATTGACCTCACTTAAGCTAGGCGCTTTTCCTCCTAAAGTGATTAATTAATCAATTAAGTCCCCCTTTAACACCTTTTCATTCTAATTCTTTGTTGACTTAGGCATAAGTGACTTTTCCTAAGTATTTTGGCTCAATTCATCATTTAGCCATCAATTCCTCCTTATTTCTCCATCTTGTTCTCTGTTTGTGCCTGACTATAGTCTACGGGAACATATAGACTACTAAGTCACTCCCTGCCGGCCTACTCTTGGGAACGGGACATCACAGAGAAGGAGTATTGGTAGACCCAGCAAAAGTTGCGGTCATTATGAATATTCCGCCACCTACAAGAATTAAATAGTTGCACTCCACACTAGGACATACATGCTACTACTGCAGGTTCATTCAGAGGTATGCCAACATTACTGCACCTCTGGAAAACCTCTTGAAAAAGGCTAAAATGTTCCGATGGACTCCCGAATGTGATAAAGCATTTGAGACACTTAAGGAGAAGCTCATTACAACATTGATCCTGATATTCCCAAATTGGGATAAAGAATTTCATGTCCATGTAGATGCTTCAGGAATTGCTCTAGGAGATATCCTAGTGTAACCTGGAGATGGATCTATGGATCACCCTATCTACTTTGCGAGCCAAAAGCTATCAAAAGCATAGCGCAACTACACAACAACAAAATGAGAAGGATTAGCAATGATCTACGCTTTACATAAATTTAGACATTATTTGTTAGGATCTCATTTTAAATTCTTTACTGATCATTCACCACTAAAATACCTAGTTAATAAACCTATTTTGTAAGGGAGAATTTGCAGATGGCTGCTTTTATTTCAGGAATTTTACTTTGAATTCATCATCAAGCCAGGACAATGCAACATTGGACCCGACCATCTATCCATAATAGAATCAGGAGAAAGTGGCGGAGCAGTCGATGACCAACTCCAAGATGCAGATTTATTCATAATCGAGGCCATAACAGAATACCTGGGGGACATAACAATCTTTCTCAACACAGGATCATGCCCTGAAACATATTTCACAACCCAGAAATGCCATATGGTCATCAGAGCAACATATTATCATCTAATTGCCGACCAATTGTATAAACTAGGGCTAGACAACATCCTCAGACGATGTGTCCTAGAACACGAAAGGCAGGATATACTCTGGGAATTCCATAGAGGAATTCCAGGAGGACACGTAGGAGGAAAGGCAATGACACAAAAAGTTCTACAGGCAGGACTTTGGTGGGCAACAGTTTTCAAGGATGCAAAAGCATACGCTAGATCATGTGATGTTGTCAACGGGTGGGCAAGCCGTCATGACGAGATGAATTACCACTACAACTAGTTAGAGCTCTACAGGCATTTGAGAAATGGGCAGTTGACTTCATTGGGCCAATAAACCCCACAAACAAACATTCAAAGGCAAGATACATCATTACCGCAACCGACTACCTTACTTGCTGGGCTGAAGAAGCAGTGGTACAGGACTGTTTGACGGACACCGCCACCAGGTTCATTTTCAAGAATATCATTACTTTCTTCGGATGTCCCAGGAGCCTAACTAGCGATTAGGGAGCTCACTTCATTAGCACTACTATAGCAACACTTATTGCATAATTTTTTATTCAACATCACAAGAGCAGTCCATACCACCCACAAGCCAACGAAATAGTTGAAGCCTTGAACAAAATCTTGGAAAAGGGACTAACAAAAGTTTGTTGCGCAAACTGAGAGGACTGGGATGATAGAGTTCCATCAGTACTATGGGCCTACAGGTCAACAACAAAGAAACTCCACAGATACACATCATTCCAGTTGGTTTACGGAAAAGAGGCAGTGGTGACCGTAGAGTTCATCGCCCCAAGCTTGTATATTGCACAAGCCAAACATATGATAGATGAAGAATCAGTGTCGTAGAGACTTGTGGAGCTATAAGAACTCGAAGAAACCAGATTTCTGGAAGAATTCCATTAGTCGATTGAAAAGGAGAGACAGAAATCTTGGCATGAATGCCACATTAAAACCAAGGTATTTATACAAGGGGACAAGGTGTTACTCTACGACAACCGATACCAAAAGCATCCTGACAAGTTGCGTATGCATTGGTTGGGACCATTCATAGTTGCGGAGATCCGACCATCAGGAGTAGTTCAAATCGCGCAACTAGATGGTGTGCTATGACCGGGATGGGTGAATGGCACTCACCTGAAGCCCTACCTCTCCCTAAACTGAGAAGAAGAGCAGTCGTTCCAATCCTACGGAACTTGTACAATAGTTAGATTTGAGTTTTGTTTTTCCTTCAAAAAATAAAAAAATAAATTCCGTTAATAATGATCATGTGCGCAGTGTTGCGCCATAACACATATTTCAATTGTGTTGTTTAGTGTTGGTTGATACAAAGCTTACGAAACAACAATACCGAACCTGAGGTATGAAAGTTCCATTAACAACAGTCATAAAAAATGACGGGGACAACCTTTGTGGTCGGAGGGGCCACGCACCCAAATCCAATCTGAGTTAAAGGCCACGCACACCCAGTCCAATCACACCCTTTAATGACATTTCAGTACTCCGAATGTTTCCTGTTACGCCATAAATCCGCATTATTCCAAGATGCCATCAAAATTTGCGCCGGGACACCCACCCGCCAAACAAAAAGGTCTCAATTCGGCCACATCCCTATTCCACTCAGACGAGTAAATACCAAGATTGCCTAATCAAATTTCCCTTCATCAAACCATCCTGTCGGACAACTCACACCCTGTTGCATCTATACAGACATAATAAGGATCATTTATTGCTAAAAATTACCCGTTAATCTTGACATAAAATTCTTAGAACTCAGCCGAAAAAGTATCGTTTCTAAAAACAAGAATAGCTATTCTCGAACTCAGCCGAAAAAGTATTGTTTCTAAAAACAAGAATAGCTATTCTCGAACTCAGCCGTGCAAACCAGTTAAGGACCATTGCCAAAACTGAAAACATAGCATTATTTCTAAAAACGACCATAGACGTGCTCATGCCAAGAGCAACAGCCAACCAAAGAACCATGACTAAAGAAGTAGTACCAGACGAGATCTGTGACCCCCAGGTCGATATTATAGGTGATCTCAAAGGGAAGATAGAACATGTCAGACTACTCGACCTTGACCTCACAGATTCAACCCTGTTTCCATAGATGCACCTAGACGTCTTTTGGGAGTTAGCCCCGGATGGAACAGGAGATATGAACTTTATACCGAAAAATGAGTTCATCAGCCTATTCAACTCCACCATCATGAACCTAAGAGACTTACCAGTCTTCGACACCATCGACGAAATTGCGTACTGCACGAAGTTCCTGATAAGTAGAGTGCACGACAGAAGCCTATGGTTGGATAAGAAATATCCAATCCATGCACAAGATATCCAATAGCTTATTGGACGATCCTCTGAAGGAGAGGATGTGTTGAAGGGATTTCAGGGACCCGGTAAGCATGGGAGGAAGAAAGGTGAGCTCAGCCTATACGAGAAGTTTAACACCAAGCGAGGAGGACACACAACAGTCATTGAGACAATACTGCTTGAAACAATCCAGACTGGCTACTACGTCATAGCCAGCAAGGTTATGAGGTCCTATTATAATGGAGAATTCACCTTAGACGTGCTATCAGTTGCCAACTTCCGCCATCAGGGAGAAGTATTCAACTAGTGTAGCTTCTTGCTGGAGGAACTACTCAAAGCTTGCAAGGAGGAACATGAGAAAGGAGGCACCTTTACCTATGGATACCTTCTTTTGGAATTCACGATGCTTAAATGGAAGTCACTGGTGGGAAGACAACCAAAAAGATCGGATAAAGGGCGCCTGGTGAAGATGTTCAAGCCATGGCAAGCCAGACCAGACTCGGAGAACAAAACACTCAACAATGCAGCATTCACCAAATGGTATAATGCTATGATAGATGCAACACAGTAACCATGAATCTCGCAAGAGATCCTCCATAAAAACACAAGGAATATCGCCTTTAGCATGAACTGACACAACACATGCGTTTGGCCGAGACATGCTAGCCAGGAACATTTCCATACATGACTGCTACCATTCTATCTGGATGAGGAAGCATTCGACAAGGAGGTCATGTCATGGCCTGGAGATAAATGTAGCCCACGCAAATCAAGAATGCATCACATTTTTTCGGTCGAGCTAAGTAAGAAAAAAGACAAGGAAGCAGGAGAGGGACCGAGCTCAGGCCCCAAGCAGAAAAAGCTAGACGCTCCTGTTATCGTACAGTTTGTAGGAAAGGTTTAAGTAGCTTGAAGTCAAGGCTTAAACTGGCATAACAGGGGCTTCCCCACCCACTGTCACCTCGATGGGGATCTCTTTCTATTTAGGGTGGCTAATCCCAAGGGAGACGTCCCTAGTAATCTAGGGTTTTGAAGGAAAAGGATCAAAGGGTTAAAGCTTCAAAGGTTAAAGTAAGTTTTCTATTCACAGATTACTGCCAAGAGGATAGTCAAAGAGAAGATATTCCACTTGAATGGCACCTGTTTGCGAGACAAGGAAAATAAAGCTAAAAGAAAGTGTTGCAGTGGTTAGTACTTCAAATATTAATGACTATCTTCAACATATATATGAGCAATGATAAAATCTAATTATTGACGAAGTCAATGATTGCTAAACAGAGACTAAGGCTTATAATACTTCTTCAATAAATACAAAGTGATGCTTGCATTCAATGTATAAAATCAACTCTTATTATATCACAATGCAATAAATATCATAAATCTGCTCATATATAAATATTGTTGCTGCGTCACTATTGCGGATTTAGGGTGACGTCAGCCCTATTGTTAGGTCAATTTTTGAAGACAATGAGAGGAACGTTTTGTCAAATAATCTTGTGAATATAACTAGCAACTCAAAGCCTATCAAAAGGGGTGACAGTGTCAAAACATTTTGAGGCCAAACAAGGGTTTTAACAAGTATGATGTCACCTATATTGTTGTTGTTTAGGGTTGAGTTAGCTAGTCAAGGAGGTGGACGTTTGGCTAAATTATCCAATGAAAATGCTTAAAACCTCTATGGCTATCAAGAGATGAGTCTGCCGCAACTTTTAGTCCAAGCACAAGTTTACAAAGGGCAAGACGTCATCAACAGTTAGGGTTAGTCTAGACGCTAGGGTTAGTTAGGGTTTCAAGTTTAAAGAGTTTGAGAGAGTTGTTTTAGCACAAAAATCTCAACGTTTTGTTATTAGACTAGTGCCTTGGGTTAATGGAGTCAAATAGAGAAAGGCTCATGGCTTGGAAGGATTTAAACCTAAGGACAAGAAGGTTAGGTTTAATGGTGTTGCTATGGCAGGGCCACCAAATCAAAACCCTAAGGTGACGTCACACTTGTTTAAACCTTTGTTTGGATTTAAAACGTTGTGGTATTGTCACTCTTTGACAGGCTTTGAGTTGCTGATTATTTTCATAAGCTTAATTGACAAAACGTTCCTCTCATTGTCCTAAAAAATTGACCTAATACTAGGGCTGACGTCACCCTAAATCTGCATAGTGACGCCGCAACAATATTGGTGTATGAGCATATTTATTGGATTGTGATATAATAAGGATTGATTTTATACATCAAATGCAAGTACCTTTTGTATTTATTGAAGGAGTAATATAAGCCATTGTCTTTATTAGCAATCATTGACTTCATCAATAATTACATCTATTATTGCTCATATGTGTTGAAGATAGTCATCAATGTTTTGAAGTACTAACCATTGCAGCACATTTTTAGTTTTATTTGTCTTGTCTCGCAAACAGGTGCCTTTATTAGTGGAATATCTCCTTTGACTATCTGCTTGGCAGTAATTTGTGAAGGGAAATCCTATTTTAACCTTTGACCCTTTGAACCTTTGATCCTTTCCTTTCAGAACCCCAGATTACTAGGGACGTCTCCCTTGGGATTAGCCACCCTAAATAGAAAGAGCTCCCCATCAAGGTGACAGTGGGTGGGGAAGCTCCTGTTACACCAGTTTGAGCCTTGACTTCAAGCTACCTAAACCTTTCCTACAAACTGTGCGATAACAGCTCCGACACAGACTGATTCTGAGGAATAAGAAGAAACACTGTAGCTGGAACAGAGGAAAATACCGCCCCCGCACAACTTCCAACCAATGTCATGCTATCAGGTGCATAGGTCAACTAGATATTCGATGCTATGCTTACCACCGAACCGACGGGGAAAAGGCCCAGAATGGGGGTCTCGCCAAACAAACCCCTGAATCCACAATCCCTCACATTTGTCACTCCCCGAACTCACACCATGACCAAAGACACCACCATGATTGACATCCAAGATGAACGAGACCCTAAAACAATGCCCGAGCGGCACTACATAAGCAGACAACGGACTGCACCAAAATCTTCAAGGAAGTCAGTGATTGGATGGGCATCATTGCTCGACGAAATAAAGTCCTGGAGGAAGTGATCAAAGAGGAAGTTGTGATCACAATGGACCCCATAGAGAAGAAACAAAAGTTCGATTAGATCCAGAAGACCGACAACGAACTCAATTCACTCTACGAAGCACAGTCCGTAGCTAAGAAAGAGCTGCATGATTTTCGACCGGTAATTCAAACCGCCTATATGAAAATGCACCAGGTCGACACAACAATTGACTCTGAATGGAACTCGTTGGTTGTAGCCAAGCTAAAAGAGTACAACAAAGAAATCACCCAACAATTCCTGGCAGAAGCATCACTCCTTGCCCGAAAATGGCAGGACAAAGTTGAAAGCTTTCATGGAGTAAAGCACAGAGCATTAGTGTTGGTTCCAGAATTGGGCCCTTTGTTTGAAGAGGTGAAGGAAGAAAAGGCACAAACATAAGATCTCAAAGAAGAAGAAAAGATGGACAAGGGAAAACAATAGTTTCTCCTAGAGAATGTGAAAGAACCAAGTGCTTGACTCGAGGATGAGTCAAGGATTGTGGTCGGAGCCTATTGGGCCCTTCGTTTTTGGGAAAGAATTGCGCAAGTTTTGATTAAGAATGAGTTGTGAAAACTTCATCAGAAGATGAAAGTAAATAATAACAGAAAGAAGTTGCGGGAGCTAGCACAACACCAGCTAAGAAACAAACAATTGCAACAAAACAAGAAAGTGAGCAAGCTGAACAGAAAGACATAACCCATCTATACATAAGACAAAAGATAGATGTAAGAGGGTTGGTCATCGGAGTCGAGTCAGTAGATCAGGCTGTTGTTTATTTTAAACCAATAGGTCGGTTGGTCATCAGAGTCGAGTTGGTGTATTGGGCTACTATCATGTTTATCAGAGTCATCCCAGGTTTTTGGGGATTAGCTAGTGAAACTCAATGTAAGAGACAACCCGGAGTCTGTACTGAACATCTCTATGTAGCTATGAATCTGTAATAAAGGAAAGATCCGGAAGCTAATATGAGTATCCTAAATTTCAATTATGACGTGTCTTTGTATGTTACTTATGCATTACATTGTTCCTTTATGGTTTATGAGTTCTGTCTAATGGTTCTATGGTTAATCACTGTTCATAATATAAGTAGGTTTGGTTCTTGCATTTAGATGTTTCCGATCTGATAATGTTGATTGTGAAAGAACATGAGTGAGTTCCGAACGCTCTATGGATCTTCCTTAGTCTTCTCCCTACCCTTCCCTATCCATCTGTCTCAGCAGCGCTTCAGGTGAGACTTCTTCTCTTCGGAGGGGATGTAAATGCCAGCGCTCTAGACTACACAATGCCTTTTGTTGGTAACCTGAGAAGAACCCCGGTCTGACCAAATTCGTACCAACATGGACATTCTGATCAGTTCACGTGCTTCGTCATTCTTATTGTCCCGTTTTATTTTCTTTTCATTATCAGTGGGTTCTAGTTCTTTCCCCGAGGTAATCTAGTACAATCCTTTACTTCTTAATACATCCTCCATATGAGATTTCCATGAGAAGTAGTTGGTACCGGTAAGCAAAATATCATTGGGACATGCCATATTAAAATATGCAAAAGAAGATGAAACTGATGGTTTGGATGGAAATATCTCAAAAAAATAGGTTGTTTAAAAAAAAATGGCACTGGAAACAGACTTCGGATGTGAAAGTTATGCCATTTTGAAAAAAGACATGAAGGATAACCAAAAAGCCACATGGCAAGTAGAAGTTGGTCCATGTGGTGATACTCCTCCTAACATTTTCTATAATCTCACATTTTAAATAATTTACCTATGAAGTGACCCACTTTTATAGAATAAGCATGAATCACTTTTACAATGAAGTTACTTTGTAAATGAAGGTTGCATGCAAAATAACTTAAAATAAAATATTAAAGTTATTTAATAGTGATTCACTTTTATAATTTAAGTGAAATGCACTTTACAATGCATGCATAGACTTTTTGAAAAAAAAGTAACAAAAAATAGACTTGAACTCAATACCTCTTACTTAATAAAGAAACTTTTAACCAAGGAGCTAGTGCAAAACATATTATATTGTTTAGAAGGAGGATTGGGGTTGTTGTTATTTTTGTTGTTGTTGAAGATAGCCTTGGAGAGCGCGCTCATAAAAAAATCTTTTCACACACACAAAAAAATTAACTTCTCGATGACAACAAGGGTTAGATATCAGTTAGCTTACCTGAAAAATACAACTTTTCCCTTTGTTTCTGATTTACCGAGAGCACACAGAGTGCGCGACAAAGAGAATATGGAAATAAGAAAACCCTTTCCTCTTTGTTTCTGATTTTCCTAGATTTCACAAGGTGCATGGAAAATATCATACATAGATAAAAAAGAGTAGAAACCGAGAAATAAAAATATAAAATTGAAATAAAACTAAAATTTATCTCTACAATTTAAAAAAAAATGGCGTATTCGAGCTTTATACCTCTGGATTTGATTGAAATGGTTGTGTATTTGGTAAATGAAAACATTTTCGAGTGAAACAAAAGTCATTCCTAATTGAAACAATCACTCTGAACATAATGGAACATTCCTCTTAGCCCAAAAATGTATGGAAATGATAGAAACCAAAGATGCGTCAACACAACTTCACGATCTCGATATACAACGTGAGAGGGTCTTCAAATGCGCTCTGATACCATGTTCAACAACACATGTATTCCAACAGAAGAAGACCACCTTCATTAACCACTCAAAAAACTATATCAAAGATCAATACAACAATGTCTTGATGTGGTAAAACCCATATGGGGAAACATCCATGGCCCCAACTAATGCGGCCACTTGGAGAAATTTATTTATTCAAAAGAAAAATATTGCAAAGATATTTACAAGAGATTTTCACATAACTGATCATGGAGATCATCGAAAAATGACCCTCCGTGATCTTTAAATAGAGATCATGGACCAATCGGGTGCTAAGCCATGAATCAATATAGTTGTTAATATCGAGGAGATTATGATCCATTGGATCACTCTATGTCAGGAACATATCGTCATCGTCAGATTTCCTAACTACAAATCCATACTAATGCATACTAAAGAAACACACTAAGAAACACAATTTTACCTAGTGACACATTAGACCAAGTTGATTTTAACTATATCCTAAGTGTATAAATATATTAACACCTAGTGGCTCCAAAAATCTTGAAGTAAGTGCAATTCTCTTCAATATACCAATTTCCGATAAGTGAGATGATCTTCTTGGATTGTTTGGGATGATCTTCTTGGATTTTTTGGAAAGCCTTGGAAATTCTTGACAAAAAATAAGGAAATATAGTTTGTCTAAGAATAAATCACATTTCATAGAATACATTTTTTTATATTTGTTCTCCCATAATATACTAAAGTACATAAGAACATGAAGTTTAGACACATGCTATCTCAAATTCATTTAAAAAATACATTCCTTGCGAATACCACATCTAAAATATAAGAAGCAATGTAGAATGAAGGTAGTTCACCTGGTTCAGGATTCTGTGCCTCATCTATTCTGGTGTTGATTTTCTTCACTATGATGGTACCCCAGTTGAACAAACCTCCCCACATTGCCATGGTGTATGCTAGTGGCATATAGCCCTGAGTGAAACTGGAACAATCCTTCTCACCATGCAGTTAATAGAGCATGACCATTAAATACATGTAGGGTTCACCCAAATTTCTCACACCATACCATCCCAAGGTTTGATTGGTGAATTTATTATCCTCCTTCAACTAAGATGCCACGAAATTGATCACATCATGATTGACATGAAAATGCACCACAAAATCGTTATTTAATCTGAATTCTGGCTCTCGGAGCTTGTAATATTTGCTAATTTATGCTCGTAGGAAAATTCCCATGCACTGTCCTTGTTCATCACTGATAGAAAATTTTATAGCATCAATGTGACTTATGATCCATTACAACACTTCTTTGCATGGTATAAAATGGGACCTAAAAAATACCATGTGTAGCAGATAATGACCGATGTTGGGGAAAACCTGGTCATCTATGGCTCTAATATATTAGTCGCTGTGAGGTGTGAACTCTGGGTAGTATGAATTCTTGAATTTGTTAAATAATTCATTCCAGGAGGGAAGTGATACCTTGGTTTCAATGCTTGGCTCCATATCCTTGTAAAATGGAGGCTGGATTAAGACCCTCTTCAGTAGAACTCTAATTATAGGTTCTAATTTTGGTTCCTGTTCTGCTCCTTTGGTGGGTGAAAGGTTTGATGCTTCACCGAGCTGGGTGCCTTTCCCTTTGGGAATCTTCAGAGACTGTCAAGCGACACTCCTTTAAGGTGTCATTTTCGTACAAAATGAATATTTATTAGGCCATAATTCATCTTCTTTTCCTAGGAGCCACAACACTTACTCACGTTAAATATGTACCGAGCAAAAATTAGAGAAATTAATGTTGAGGCTTAACAGTTCCAAAACACAAGACGTTTTGAGTTAACAAAGATACAATCACAACACACAATTCTTCAACACATAACATTTTCATTGCACACGATATTCTTCACATATTCAATAGCAAGATACCTAATGAAATCATTTATGCACATATATTCTAGTTCTCTAGGAGTCAAATCTAACCATAAAAGACATAGTACAATGGGATTGCATAGATCTTCAAGTTTAAATGCACTCATTTATGTGCCATGATTGAAATTAAATCCTTCTGTCATATGATGACATGAACGTATGTACTTTAGTTCATCGACAAGTTCAAAAAATGGTTGTTTTGGTGCGTAGTGTCTTATGTAATCGGGGAGCGGTGATTTGAGGCCATCGACCCTTTTGAGTTGGTTTTATTCTAAATTTTGTCATCGATTCTGACGAATTTTTTTATATAGTAATCACCTTTCCCATTGGCATGCAATGTCAATTTTCGAATGGTCACATGTCAAGACATGTGGATCCTTACCATGACGTGGAATATGATGTGTTAACTAAAATGTTACATGAAACTATGGAGGTTGAGATGGTGAGGTATGACTTGTTAGGGGGCGTGATGTCATAACCATGTATATGTGTGACTCATAGGTACACAACCTTTGAGGACAATTTTACAATAAAAATTTCAATGTTAGAGAGTAAAACAAGTTGCGATATGAATGATTTCTATCCAAAGTGATTTTCGTGGTGATCAAACATCAACATAAATAATTTTGAGCGCATAGGTCTTTTTTTTCGAAACATGATCGATTGATGTTGATAGAACATTGTTGATCGGCAATACTACTTTCTTCTAACCACTTGAAATGGTTAATATGAACTCTCTGATGATCGATGTGCTCATTGACAATGATTAAGGTGAAGTGTTCATGTATCACACATATAAACAAAACCCCCCAATCACCGATGAAAAACGAGAAAAATGTATAGATTTGACATATTGTGTGATTTGTTAGCTATCGTGGAAAGTGACATGGCAAGGGGTGAGACATAATTAGTGACATGGCTGATGATGTGGAAATTGACATGGAATTCATCATGTCTAGTACGGAAGTCCATGTGGCATATGACCTGGCAGGTGATGTGTCATTATGAAACCAGTGTCTAACAAATGACGTGGACCCTTCAATCACTTGGGGATCAATTCTGGGATGAGAGTGGACATGCCCGTGACTAGTTTCTAGAATGTCTGACTATCCAACAAGAGGTTGTGTCACAAGAACTTGTTCACCAAAATAATGTACACAACCTGTCTCTCTAATTTCATCCATTGTATAATCAACTCCAAGAAAATCCATCATCATCTAGTCATCCACAATAACTTGTCTTGATAAAATATTCATTGGAGGTTCACTAGAAGTTTGAAATGGATTGGCCTCTACTGAAATCCTGTTCTTTCCTTGTGATGATGGAAGAGAAACAACATTGACATATATTGCACTATAATTTGGATTTACCTCTGTTGAAAGCCTGCATTTTGTCATACCTAACCTTTCCTTTTCTCTTTCTCCAATTACCTTTTCAATGGGTTTTTCTTTCCTCGAAGACTTTCTACCATGATGTCATAGG
>ML811360.1:167280-202403 GCA_009831015.1 Picea engelmannii | reverse complement strand
TGGTATTTGAGTTATTTCCTTTGAAAATTATCAAAGAGTCTAGATCGAATCTCATTGATCTTTGATTTATTTCCTTTGAAAATTATTATAGAGTCTAGATCGACTCCCATTGCTCTCTGAGTTATTTCCTTTGAAAATTATTATAGAGTCCAAATCAACTCTTAATGATTATTAGTGTATATATAAATAAATAACTAATTAAAAATTTTCGTTATTCTATTAATTTGTATAACTCACATTCTTTTAATTTCTATGTGAATTACATTTACCATGTAAAAGTATTTCGTGACCATCACGTCACCCTGTTTTTCATGATTTAGTTAAGAATGGTTCTTTATGGTTATAATATCTAATGATGGGTCCTCTTCACTGTGTGAGGAACCCATCGGGTTTTGCTCACCGCTCTCACCCTTTCACATGGAAATGAAATCTTCTCCCAAATGCGACTTGGGCGACTTTGATAGTTCAAGTAGTTAATACTTTACTACCCGAGTCGTTAAGTTTCACCTTTGTTTACCTTATTTAATCAACATACTAAACTTATTTTATGAATTTTGTCCCTCCCAGGTTGTACCTTCATAAAGAATCCGACTTCGTGAAGGGAGGACAAGGAAAGGTATTCAGGTTCCTAATCTAAGATTTCAAGAGGGGCAGTTCAAAGAAGTTTTCACAAGAACACTATCTATTATCAATTACTTACTATATTAGAAATAGATTTGCATGAATGTATGACATTCTGATGTAAACTAGACACCTATTTTAAACTAATTTTTGAACATCTGTATAAGTTTTTCATCATCAAATATATGCACATTTTGGAACTATGATTTGATACTCCTCTCTAATATTACTCTATGACTGTGTGTAAATTTGACAGACCCGAAATGCCTTATGTATTTAAAATGTTATGTGGAATATAATACATTCCATAGATATAATTATTTCAAAGATCTAGATTTAGTTTATGTTCAATTTATTTGGTTCAAGCACTAACCAATAATATACACGGGAATTCAACATAAATCGACCTGTAATTGAAACATTTACACCTAAATCTAATCTATCTCTACAATTACATTACCAATAACATTAACATGGACAATTAGTTAAACAACTAAAATAAAAAGAAAACATGGAACACATAAGGAGTAGCCAAGTTTCGCCCAGCCTTAGAATGGATCAACCAAATCACTTGATCCAGTCACCCAC
The DNA here is from genome assembly GCA_009831015.1 of Picea engelmannii. NCBI lineage: Eukaryota > Viridiplantae > Streptophyta > Pinopsida > Pinales > Pinaceae > Picea > Picea engelmannii. The sequence continues at coordinate 201,194 of ML811360.1, read as the reverse complement.
AAGCCTAATCATTAATCCATAAGGGTGAAAATGAGCCTCATGTTCCACAATCTTTTGTGTCTTCAATAGTTTCTTAACAACTCAGTGCTCACATAACAACTCTTTTGTTATCTTATCATTCATCCATAGAAATGTTAACCAATGAATCCCTTTACCACATGATAAGCAGTGTCCTTCCTCCTCACACATGTGTATATATGCTAATTCTCCCAGGTCTTAGTCTTTCCAAGCTCTTTTTCCCTCCTTGGGAATTTTTGTAGCTTTGGAAATCCCCAATTTTCATGGTGTGTCAATCACTAGAATTGACTTCTAACACATGTCTTTTCATGCCCATGGTTAGATTGAAATTGTTCCCCACTCATGGATTCATAATCATCTCTTTTAACTTGGTTGCTCCTTCTATCCCTTTCATTAATTAAATAAAAAAATATGTGTCTCTTACATCTGTCCATATTAAAGAACACTTGGAAATTCAATATTTTGCTCAGAATTTACATTAATAACAATTACTTTTCTCCTATTAGTCCTAAACTCAAATTTTCCACTTGATGAAATTATTTTACTTAATAAATAATTTATTTAGGGGGTATTACATACTCTCCCCCTTGGACTTAACACCATCCTTGGTTTTAATGCTTATTCTTTCTGGTCATCCTTTGAACAAAGATGGATATATCTTTCGCATGACATCCTCCAACACCCAAGTAGCTTCTTTAGGACTGAAGTGCTTCCATTGCACTTTTACCTAAACGATGACCTGGTACCGCAATATTATTTATTTCTTGTCTAGAATGCATAAAGGTTCCACCTAGAATTCGCCTTCTGGTTCAACCTGTAACAATTTCCAATCAATTACATGAGTAGGGTCGTGAACATACTTCTTTAACAACGAAATATGAAAAAAAATATGAACTTTTATATTTGTTGGTAGTGTTAGCTAATATGCCACTGGACCAATTCAAGTTAATACTTCGAATGGTCCACAAAATCTTGGTGCCAGCTTGGCACATCTACCAAGTTTTAATGAACTCCTTATTTATTTAAATCTCAGATAGGCATGATCTCTGACATTATATTCCTGATGAAGTCTGTGCTAATCCACGCAAATTTTTTGTCTCTCTTATGCAAACTTTAGATTTTGTTGAGCCTTCTTAACCATCAATTCCATTTCCTGTAACATATTTGTTCCAACCATGATTCAGTCAACTGGATTGTCCTAGATAATGAGAGTTGTACATTTTCTTCTGTAAAGGATTTTAAATGGAATCATTTTGGCTGAATACGGGTAACCGTTATTGTAGGTGAATTCTACTAGATGTAAGTAGTCTTCCCATCTTGTCAGATTATTCATAATTTACATTATCAACATGTCTTCAATATGTTGGCATGTTTACAGGCAGAGTGTTCTTGTCATTGATGGAAATAACAACAACAACGATGGCATGTTTACAGGAAGAGTGTGTTTTTCATTGATGGAAAGATCAGAGTGTGCATCGATGGTGAAATAGGAATAACATAAGCTCAGGTGAAGAATAAAACAATATGCAGAGATCAAAGCTTAGGAGAGATAGCGTTCTGAGAAGCGTAGACTAGATCCCATACATCAAGGCTCACAGAAGGATCAAAGGTCATGGCCTTTGACACTTAGAGATTTGATAAAGCCAAAGATCAAAAGGAGGAGCGACAATGGTCGTTGGATCACCAATCCCGAATACCCAATGTCCGTTAGATAAGAGTCCAGTGACCAGAGGAAGTGCAGAGGAGAAGTACAAATCTGATCTGTTGGATCTGAGTGCCGAGGACCAACAACCGTCGGATCCAGTATAACTGCGAAGAGAATAAGGCCGAGAGCCATCCTCCAACTCCGCAAAATGAGAAATCACGATAATATTTGAACCGTTGAATCTAGAGGACACGTGGCGAGAGATCAACATTTGATTGACTCGTGAACTAGAAAAGTCAAAGGTAAGAGTTGTAGGAACTCGCGAAACACGAAATTGTGATAATATATGAACCGTTGGATCTAGAGGACATCTGGTGAGAGATCAACATTTCGTTGACTCACGAACTGGAAAAGTCAAAGGTAAGAGTTGTAGGAACTCGTGAAACGTGAAGTCCGATAAGATCTGGACTGTTGGATCACAAAGGGCTATGGGTCGTTGATATAGAGTATTTCAGATATCGGGAATTGGAAGAGTCAGGGTTGTCTGATGTTCAAACACCCGACACGCGAAGTCGTGATTTGATCACAACTGTCGATCAAAGGGATAACGATGACCGTTGATTTGAGAAGGACATGTGGAAGACCACGTCAACAGACCATGTTAGCAAGGAAATATGGAAAAATATGTTAGCAAGGACACGCGGTGCAATCAGACAATGACAAGTGTCAAGTTGATTCAACATTTCAAGTACGTGGAAATAACAAATCCGAGTGACACATGACAGCGGCTCGACTCATGACATGTCATCGAGTGATGCAAGAGTTACGTCACTCCAGGAGTTTTTCTTCAGGAGTCTTACCACTAGTACTCATCCAAAGACCCAAAGTCCTGAAGGCTGAAGTCCCGGAGCGGAGGATAGTCGTTGGATTAAAGAGGACATCGTCAATGGATTATCAACTCCAGGAAAAAGAAAAGGAAGGACGAACGAGAGTTTGAGAATTGAAATCTCTGAAGTCCCAAAACATGATGAAGATCTCAACCATTGATCCAAGAGGGACACACGTCATTGGATCGTGGACTCCAGGTGAACTGCTCCGGAAGAAAACGAGAACTTGAGAATTGAAACTCCTGGAGCCCGGATCTCGAAATCGATCTCATCCATTGGTTTGGAGGGACATGTATCATCTGATCACTGAGACCAAGGATTGTGCATGGACAAAGGAAAGAGGGCAGAGTCATTGATTGAAGAGGAAAAATGTCAGCATATCTTCCATTCTGGAAGATATCCAGTCAACAACAACATGGTTTGAGAGTTGAATCTCCCGAACCCCAGATCATGAAGGAAACCTCAACCGTTGATGGAGGAAGGAAAGATTTGGTCCACGGACTTGAGAGGAAAGATCTGAACCATCCGTTCAAGAGAACCGTCAATATCCTGATATCAACGTTCATTCTCTATGGCGGGGCCAGAAGATGCTCGGGCCATAATGTTTCATGAGCGGGCCACAATTGAAACCATAGTTTTGGAGAAAGGACGCGTGGAGGCTCGTGGTGAATTATGGGGTGAAAAGTAGTTTGATTTAAACCAACTTTGGAAGCACCCACAATCGCTTGGTCACATGAAGCTCATAGCCCAAGGTCATATCATGGAATGGAACCAGTGCTCACTAGACAAAAATTGGGAAGCGCCTTTTGGATAAGCACTTGGTCATCGTCAGTGGTCACATGAAGGAAGGGGCTTAGAAGCCTAAGAAGACATAGTTGACTGGATGTAACTGACAGAGAAGACGAAGAGTCTCGACTTCCATAGAAGATAAGGAACCTCAGAATAACGACCACTGATGATGAAATCACAGGGAACAAAACCGCTAGAGAAGATGAAGAGTTGCCATGATGATCAGGAGATGACTCGACGTGATAAAAACACGCAGAACAAAGAAGTGAAGTGATTATGCTGTCAAGATATGCAGTAGCGAGGAAGAGCTGCATTGAATAACCTTAAGGGAAGAACAATGACGCTGTGAAGAGCATGCAGAGGTATTGTGCATGAAGGATGCAAAAGGTGCACAGAGAGTATAAAAATGCAAAACATAGAAGAGATGATTTCTACTGTTGAGAGTGATTCATGTGGGTAGAAGCATGCAGTGTGTACGAGAAGAAGCGCAGAAGAATAAAGGAACAAAAATGCATATATGAGAGAAGAACAAAAAGCACAGGAGACGTGAGGTGAGAGACACTGATGCAGGCAGAGTAGATCAGTGTAGCAAAACAATGATGAGATTGGTCATAGATAAATGTTGTATCACTGTCATAAAGTTGTAAAAAGAAAATATTAATATTTCAGCGTGGAAGGGAGATGCTAGGGAGAATTGGTGTCCTCAGAGTTTCAAGTGGGTTCTTGAAAAATAGGGAGTTGTAGCTTCCATTTGGTTGCAGCTAGAAAAACTAGGGTGGAAGGGTGGTGCAAGGGACAAATATTGTTCTCTGTTATACAGGTCAGTTCCTGTGTGACTGGAATTTGGTGCTTCCATCCAGTTGGTGTTGGAACACTTAGGGAGTTGGTTCTTCCTTCTAGTGGGTGCTAGAGAAAACAGGGAATTGGTGCTTCCTTCTAGTGGGTGCTAGAGAAACCAGGGAGTTGGTGCTTCCTTCTAGTGGGTGCTAGAGAAACCAGAGAGTTGGTTCTCTCATCAAGTTGCAGCTTGCAAAATAGAGGTGGTAGCCTCACAATGAGTTGGTGCTCATAAGAATGATAATGTACAAAAAATAAAGATTACTTATCATATCAAGAAGAAGAGGTTTTTACCCTTTATGGGTTTCCTCAGGAAATATCTATCTCTGTATATTTCGTGTGTGTGATTGATGTTGAATGTTCTATTGCCTACCTCCCTGCATTATTGTGATTGTCATTGAGTGATCTATAAAGCGTTTAAAATAAGCATAATTGTTTAATCACGGTAATAACTGATTCACCCTCCCCCCCCTCTATTGTCCAACACAATAATATGGTTCGTACGTTTGGATTGTCCATCGGTTTGAGGGTGGTAACTAGTACTAAAGTTCAACTGAGTTTCAATACCCGCAAACAATTCTTTCCAAAAACTTGAAGTAAACTTAACATCCCTGTCAGAAATTACCTTTTTTGGTATTCTATGTAATCTAAAAATTTATGCAATATGAACAACCTTGTAAGTAGATTTTACAGGTATAAAATGTGCAGATTTACTTAACTTGTCCACCACTACCATAATTGAATTATGTTGTTTTTGAGTTTTTGGCAAACCTGTAATAAAATCCATTGATATTACTTCCCATTTCCATTTTGGTCTAGGGAAAGGCTGCAATAAACCTGTTGGATGTTGATGTTCCGCTTTTACCTATTGACATTCTAAACACTTTGACAAATAATTAGCTGCATCAATTTTCATATTAGGCCAATAAAACTATTTTCTTAGTGTTGAAATAATTTTATGATATCCAAGATGGTCTGAATAAGGATTTTGATGGATTTCATTAAATATTATAAATTTTAAATCCATTGAATTTGGTATGTAAATTATGTTTTTGAACTTCAAAATTTCTTCTTGGTCGATTTTGAAGTCTATCCTGTTTGTTTCTTCTTCACCTTTCAACAATTTTTCTTTTATTTTTACATACTCTTCATTTGTTTTACCTGCAGATATGATTTTTTTCTTGGAGATCGTTGTCATATTTACTCATAATTATTTCATAGATACTACCTATCCTTCTATTAAATGCATCCGCAACTTTGTTTTCCTTACCCTTAATATGTTTGATTTCAAAATCAAATTCACTTAAAAATTCAAGCCACCTTGATTGTCGTGCATTTAATCCTTGTTGATTCAATAAGTACTTTACACCACTGTTGTCTATTAAAATAAAAAAACTTCCTTACTATTAAGTAACGACGCCATATTTTTAAGGCATGAATACGATAAGCTAACTCTAAGTCATGTGTCACATATTTTCATTCATGATCCTTTAATTTTATTGATTCATAAGCAATCATATATACTTCTTGTGATAAAATTCCACCTAAACTTTCCTTGCTAGCATTGATGCATATGGTGAAATATTTATAAGGGTCAACGAATTTAAGAATTGGTGCAGTAGTTAATCGTTTCTTTAACTCATTGAAACTTTCGTATCATTCTTGTGACCAAATGAACTTTACCCCCTTTTTCTGCAAGGATGTAATAGGAAAAAAAATTGGAAAAATTTTCAATGAACCTTCTGTAATAACATGTTATCCCCATGAACGATCGTATTTCTGCCACATTCGTGGGTCTAGGCCATTCTACATTTTCCTTTATCTTTTCTGGATGTACTTATATCCCATCCTCAGAAATAATATGTCCCAAGTATTGTATCTTTTCCTGATAAAAGTCACACTTGATAAACTTTGCATATAACTGATGTGCTCGTAATGTTTGTAGTATTATTCTTAGATGTTCTTCGTGTTCTTCTTATGTTTTTGAGTAAATCCGAATATCATTGATAAATATCAAAACAAACTTATCTAAATACTAACTAAATATGTTGTTCATTAAGCACATGAAATTTGTTGGTGTGTTTGTGAGTCCAAACGAAATTACCACAAATTCACAGTGTCCATATTGTGTTCGAAAAGTTGTTTTGTTAATATCCTCATCCTTAATTTTGATTTGATGATAACTAGATCTTAGATCAATCTTAGAAAATACTTTCTCCCCTCTCACTTGATCAAACATATCATTAATTCTCGGTAGGGGATGCTTATTTTTTATTGTCATTTTATTTAGCTATCGATAATCAATGCATAAACAAAATGTCCCTTCCTTTTTTTAACAAACAAAACTGGTGTTCCCTATGGTGATACACTGGTTCTAATGTATTCTTTATCTAATAATTCTTATATTTGAATTTTAAGTGTTGCACAAAATTGCAAGTAGTCAACGCTCCCCTGTGTATCATGAGAAGGGACTAATCGCCTCTTGTGGATCCTTGAATTCTGGTGATGATGAGTTTACCAATCACCTGCGGGTTTTGGTCTAACAACTATCGTATTACCAAAAAATGGTATCAGATCTAGAGGTCACGAGTTCGATACACACTCGGCTCGTGTTGAGGGGGAGATTATTGCACGAAATTGCAAGTAGTCAACGCTCCTCGGTGTATCGTGACAAGGGACTAATCACCTCTCGTGGATCCTTGCGGTGGTGAGTTTACCAATCACCTGCGGGTTTTGGTCTAATGAAAAACGTACTACCGAAAAAGGGTTATGGGCCCACCGTGCTTCCGCTGCGCTCTAATACCAATTGTTGAACACATCACCCACACTAAGAGGGGGGGTTTGAATTAGTGTGTGGACTTTTATAACTTTTCTTCTTGCAAGTTAGAAATTAAAACATAATTGTACATATTAAGAACAATCAAATCATAATCACAATGGACACAAGAGATACCATATGTTTGTATAATATTTTGTATAATTTACATGTATATATGTGAATATAGTAATAAGGATTTTCCCAGCACCGACTATTTTGTTTCAGCACCAACTGAAGTAAGGAGCACCAACTCTCAAGCAGGACCCAACTTGCTGATAGAACGCAGTCTATCCAACTAGAGTTAATATAGTAGTTCAAACGACTCTAGTAGCAGTGATCCATTATATAATCAACTCTATCTCCTGATTATAGGTATACCATAAATGCTCATCACCGCACTTCATCTTCTCTATGAAATTTGTGCCTTCTTCGCTTTAACTTCCCTCTGATATTCGTGCCTTCTTCACTTCTTCTTCCTGTTGATATTCGTAGACCTTAGGTCCAGATCCACCTCATTCACTCCACAAGCCTCATCTCCAAGTGAACCAATCATGGTTGTATTTATACTTGTTTATTCTCAAAAATTGTTTAAGTTATTGGGCCAACTTGTGAAACAAGTTATAACTAACTTGTTCATTTACAACAACTTTGGGAACACCAGAGATCATTTTTTCGGGTCTTCAATTTTAAACCTGGCATCTCTTTTTACTTTCATAAATCGATCACATGAGGTATGGATCGATTTCCTTCATCTTTGTGATAACAAAAATTGACGCTTCCTTCAAACCATGTTCATATGATCATAGGCATAGAACCACATGCTTATCAATTTAAGTGGCACATTAGATTATTCCCTTTAAATATCTTTACCATATGACCAACGGTGGTGACCTCACATGACCACGCGATTGCGGGCACGACCAAAGGTGGTTTGAAATCAAACTATGTTTCGCCCCACAATTTACCTTGAGCCTCCATGTGTTCTTTCTTCAAAACCAAGGTTTCGATTACGGCCCACCCTCAATTTATTAAAGTTCTCACGCCTTCAATACCCACAATGTGATGGGACCATCGATCTCACGATCTTGACAGTGCTCCTGGACTGATGGTTCAGATTTGTTCTTTCAATCTCTGTGGATCAGAGCTAGTCTTCCTAAATCAACGACTTTGATTTATTTTGTGATCCGGGCTTCGAGAGTTTCAACTTTCAAACGATTCTTTCCTCCATACATCAATCTTCCAGAGTCGATGATATGCAGACACCTATCCTTCTCAATCATCAACTAGATCAATGGTCCTGTGTCCCCTTTCTCGATCAATGGTCGAGATCTCCTTTGGGTCTCCGAACTTCAGAGATTTCAAATCTCAACCCCTTCTTTCCTTCGTACGTCAATCTTCCAGAGTTGACAATCCATTGATGCGTGTCCCTTTCGCGTCTCCGGACTTTGTAATTCTCAAATCTCAACTTTCATTGTAGTATGATTAAGGATTGAGAATACTCCCGAAGTGATCTTCAGATTGGATGACTTATGCCCACTTTGGGACTTCAGCGTTCGGGACTTCGGGACTTTAGGCTAATCACTGCTCCATTTTCCTCTGAAGTGATCACCTGCTGAGTAAGTCATAAGTGGTGGAGACATCTTGTTGTCGGTTAATACTTCCACTTACACTATCCTTCCACTATATTATATCGATGATCGATAATGTTCCCGAAGTGATCTTCAGATCGGGTGTTTCGTGTCCACTTCGGGACTTTGGCATTCAGGACTTCGAGACTTTGGGCAAGTGCTGGTGTTAAAACTCCCGAAGTAAAACTCCTAGAGTGATGCAACTTACTTACATCACTTGATGATGTGTCATGAGACGAATAAATGCCACATGTCACTCAGATTCATGATTTTCATGTACCTGAAATGTTGATTTCAACTTGACACTTGTCATTCTCTGACTGTGCCACATGTCCTTGCAGATGTGGTCTGTCACCGTTTCTTGCTAACGTGGTCTATCGACGTAGATATCCTGATGTGACACATTATCATTTCCTTGATCTAACGATTAGAATAATATCTTAATGGTATCTCAGATCGATGGCTTAGAGTGACTTCGAAACTTCGTCCTTCAGGACTTCGGGACTTTTGACATTTCTTGGTGGTGAAAATCCAGAAGTAATTCTCCCGGAGTGACGTAACTTTCTTATGTCACTTGTTGACATGACACAAGCTAATTTCCTCTTGACACTTGTCATCATCTAATTATGCCATGTGTATTTGCTGACGTGATCTGTTAACATGGTCTGCCACATGTCCTTGCTGACATAGTCTGCCACATGTCCTTGTAGACATGGTCTTCCACATGTCCTTGTAGACATGGTCTGTTGACGTGGTATTCTGATGTGGTCTACCACGTTTCCTTGTTGACGTGGTCTAATGACCAAAAACCCTGATCCAATGGTCATCATATGTCCTCCAAATTCGATGGTCCTTATTCATTTCATATTCCCGGCTCTCCGGGCTTTGGGTCTTTCAAACCTCAAACTGAAAAATATTGAAGTGATATTTCTCTAGAGCGTAACCTCCTCATATCTTTAGACCCAAAACAAATGATGTTAGTTTGATCAAGATCTTAGATCAACAACTCGATCTGTTCTGCAATGCATCTTTTCCCTAGATTAAATCCAATGGCTCTCCATCTTTACATCATATCCTTCCATTTAATTCGATACGACAACTAACATAAATTCGGATAATCGAATTCTCAAACTTTATGCCCCGTTTATCCTATCCTTCCACTTAAAGTAATCCAAATATCATGAAGACACTCGAAGAAGATCAACAGTCGATGATGATTGCAGAACCACAACTTGCGAGTGATTCAACTGATCACCAAAACTCCACAATTTGAATTTGTGCATTGTTGGTGAGTCAACCACAATTGTCGATCTTCGAGGCTATCAGATATGACGATCTTGACTAATTGCGGTATTGGAAATAGAAAGATATTTAATTCTCCTTTTGATCGCTGCAATCTATCCCTGTAGTTGATCTGGCGATTGCGCATGTGATGGTCACGACTTAATCCGACTTAATATGATCGTTTGTTAAATCAACCACAATCGTTAATATTTGAAGCTATAAGATTGGACGGTCCTGACTAATTGCGGGATTGGAAATAGAGAGTCGTTTAATTCTCCTTTCTCTCTTCGCAACTCATCCCCGTCGTTGATCTAGTTTGCATATCTAATGGTCACGATCCTCCAATGGTCCTCAAGCCCACGGTCACTCATATGCTTGACGTTCGTAATATGAGATGATCAACATGGTCAATTTATTGATCGGACAACTGCTAAGGCTTCTCACCCTGACCTTACACTTTTCCTTCCAAGCTTTGATCTCTGCATACTGTTCGCTCCTCCTCCTGATTTTACATTTTTGATATCTGCATACTCTTGACATTTTCTGCTAACTGATATACTTTTGACATCAATGACAATCTCATCTATGGTAAATCACAATGATAATTCATCATAACAACAAATCATCACATCGATTGTTGACATCAATGACAATATGTCCAACAATATTCCCCTTTGTCATTGAGGGAAACCCACTAACTTCATATACAAAACTCCCCTTGTGATGATTCTTTCCCCTTATGAAGTTTCTCTCCCCCTTTGACATCAATGGAAAAGGGTTTTTCCTCCTGTGGTAAAGCTCTGTATGTTACTGAATAGAATCTGAACTTGGGTAACTCTTCCTACAATCATCCTTTTCTTTTCATAACTGAATGACTCCCCCTGTCACTCTTCTCTTTCTGATTTTGATTGTTCTCCCCCTTTATTTCTAAAAGGGTGGCTCTTTCTGACAATGCCTCTCTTCTTGTTATCTCTACAGGATGTCATGTACATCATTTTGTACATCAGAATGTTGCTTCTGTGGATGCCATAGTCCTACTAGAACACTACACAATTGTAGCTCATATTATTCAAACAACCCTTGGATCTATCCATTGATTCTAATCGATCTCTAACCAGACGTATCCATATTTATCCAAGATTATTCTTTACTATACATTGCTCTAAATTTGTCTGAGAAAGTTTATACTATGCTTGTCACATGACTGTAATTCTTTTTGCAACAATTAACTTCACTCCTGTTCACTTGTTCAGTCTTTGCTATCCACATCTGTGAGTGTCCTGATTTCTTGAACTTTGTTCTCTGATATTCTATTACTGCAACTTCATTTTTCTTCCATGTTTCATTTACTCATTTTGTCGTATTGTATGAAGCATTTCTCATTGACTGTTTTCTTGAGTTACAACAATTATGGGCTTTATAGACATATTCACCACAACTGTAGAATCCCATAGTGTAACGTTGTGTAGCAATATGTCCAACATGATTGCAGTTCCAAAATCTTATACTGTTGTTGAACCTACAAAAAAAATTTCTTCCATGATGCCTACAATCCAAGGATTTATTACCATATTCATTACAATAAAAACAATAACCGTTAAAAACACTCTCATACCTTCTTTGATTCATCCATGATGGTGCCTCTCTTATAAAAGTGCTTTGAGGTGTATGAGTATCTTTTGGATGTCTTCCTTGATCTGATCTTCTAAATTTTGTAGTGTTTCTTTTATTTCTTGAACATGAAGAACCTGAGTCATACCTGCTTTCACTTTTTTCAAATGAAGGAGATGTGTCAGACCTGTCTTCATCCTTTACAAATGAAGGACCTATGTCAGACCTGTTTTCACCTTTTACAAATGAAGGACCTGCATCATGTTTCTTAGGAGTAATGATTTCTTCTTTGTTGTATCCAAGACCAGATTTGTCATTTGGTGATCTCTGACTATCCAAGATCTCATCTAGGGTCATGGAGTTGTTCAAGTACTTGATTTGGGTGTTTGATTTATCAACCTTATTTATAAGATTGACAACTTATGCTTCCAACTTATGACATGATTCTTCCTTTTTTTTAGCTGGTTCCTCACTACCTCCTCCCTTCTTTTGGCTTCTTCAAGTTGGATTTTAAGATTGATTCCCTTAGTTCTTTTAGATCTGTAAGATTTTTGCTTGGTTCATCATCTTCCTTTTTTTTTTCTTTTGCTTGACTGATTAAATTTTTTAGTCTCTTGATCTCCTCTTCCTTTTATTTTGTTAGAATCGTAACTTCTATTTTAAATCTTTTGATCTTTTTTTTTTTCTAACTGAATATTTTTATCATATATGATTTTTTCATTGTCTTTGAACTTTTCTTTTGCTTTTGATTGCTAAGCTCATTGTCTTCCTTCTTCTTTTCTTTTACTTGACTAATTTCTTTCTTCAACTTCTCGATCTCCTCTTCTTTTCTTCTAACTGATTATCCTGCTCATATATTATCTTTTCATTGTCTTTGAGCATTTCTGTTATTTCCAAGATATGCTTTTGACTCTTTTCAAGAAATTCTTTAGTGTAGTCATGAAGATAGATATAGTCTGAATCATTATGGTCATAGCGATATTCATAGAGACTCCAATCAAACTTTTGTTTGGCCTTTGATAGTTCTTCTTCTACTTCTTCCATGGGATAAATGCTAACAAAAGATTATTTTATTGTATCTGAGTCTTCTTCTTTACTTGCAGGGGAGGATTCAATATCAACATTATTGCAATCGAAATATTGTGGAGATTCTTTACCTATATTGATGGCTAAGTCTTCATCTTCATCCTTGATAGAAATGTCTTATGTGTCTTCACTTTTGATTTGAAACATATTTTCTAACTTCAACCATAATTCCTTGGTGGATGTGCATAGTCTTATGCTTGCCTTGATTGTATTCAATAATCCATTGTGTAGAATCTTCAATGCCACTTCATTGTTCTTCCTTGTTGTTCTTTGGACTGTAATCTTGGATAGATTATTTGATGTAGTTAAGTCCCAGGGCTTTCTTATTACTAAATTCCAAACTTCAGATCCTTTTGAATTCAAATAATGTTTCATATTTTCTCTCCATGAGGAATATTCTGTTCCATCAAATAAGCGAGTTTCAATTGCGAAGAGAGCCATCTGTCCACCCATTTCTTCAGAATCTACCTTCCAGTGTTTAAAGTGTGCTGAAGGAACCCACTCTGATACCAATTTTTGAACACATCACCCACACTAAGAGGGGGGGGGTGAATTAGTGTGTGGAATTTTATAACTTTTCTTCTTACAAGTTAGAAATTAAAACATAATTGTACAGATTAAGAACAATCAAATCATAATCACAATGGACACAAGATATACTAGATGTTTGTATAAGATTTTGTATAATTTACATGTATATATGTGAATATAGTAATAAGGATTTTCCCAGCACCGACTATTTTGTTTCAACACCAACTAAAGTAAGTAGAACCAACTCTCAAGCAAGACCCAACTTGCCACAAGACCCATCTTGATGATAGAACAGATTCTATCCAACTAGAGTTCAGATAGTAGTTCAACCAACTCTAGTAGAATTGATCCATTATAGAATCAACTCTATCTCATGATCAAAGGTATACCATAAACACTCATCACCGCACTTCATCTTCTCTCTGAAATTCGCACCTTCTTCGCTTTATATTCCCTTTGATATTCACGCCTTCTTCACTTCTTCTTCTTGTTGATATTCGCGGACCTCATGTCCAGATCCACCTTATTCACTTCAGAAGACTCATCTCCAAGTGAACCAATCATGGTTGTATTTATACTTGTTTATGCTCAAAACTTATTTAAGTTATTGGGCCGACTTGTGAAGCAAGTTATAACTAACTTGTTCATTTACAACAACTTTGGGACCACCAAAGATTATCGTTTCAGGTCTTCAACTTTAAACCTGACATCCCCTTTTTCTTTTATAAATCGATCACAGGTATGGATCGATTTCCTTCGTCTCTGTGATAACACAAATCGACGCTTCCTTCAAACCATGTTCATATGATCATAGATGTAGAACCACAGACTTAGAAATTTAAGCGATGCATTACATTCTTCCCTTTAAATCTCTTTACCATATGACCAACGACGGTGACTTCACGTGACCAATTAGTTAATAATTTACTACCTGAGTTGTTAAGTTTCACCTTTGTTTACCTTATTTAATCAACATACTAAACTTATTTTATGAATTTTGTCCCTCCCAGGTTGTACCTTCATAAAGAATCCGACTTCGTGAAGGGAGGACAAGGAAAGGTATTCAGGTTCCTAATCTAAGATTTCAAGAGGGGCAGTTCAAAGAAGTTTTCACAAAAACACTATCTATTATCTATTAATATATTAGAAATAGATTTGCATGAATGTATGACATTCTGATGTAAACTAGACACCTATTTTTAACTAATTTTTGAACATCTGTATAAGTTTTTCATCATCAAATATATGCACATTTTGGAACTATGATTTGATACTCCTCTCTAATATTACTCTATGACTGTGTGTAAATTTGACAGACCTAGAATACCTTATGTGTTTAAAATGTTATGTGGAATATAATACATTCCATAGATATAATTATTTCAAAGATCTAGATTTAGTTTATGTTCAATTTATTTGGTTCAAGCACTAACCAATAATATACACAGGAATTCAACATAAATTGACCTGTAATTGAAACATTTTCACCTAAATCTAATCTATCTCTACAATTACATTAACATGGACAATTAGTTAAACAACTTAAATAAAAAGAAAACATGGAACACATAAGGAGTAGCCAAGTTTCACCCAACCTTAGAATGGATCAACCAAATCACTTGATCCAGTCACCCACAAGCCTGATCATTAATCCATAAGGGTGAAAATGAGCCTCATGTTCCAACAATATTTTGTGTCTTCAATAGTTTCTTAACAACTCAGTGCTCACATAACAACTCTTTTGTTATCTTATTATTCATCCATAGAAATGGTAACCAATGAATCCCTTTACCAAATGCTAAGCAATGTCCTTCCTCCTCACACATGCGTATATATGCTAATTTGCCCAGGTCTTAGTCTTTCCAAGCTCTTTTTCCCTCCTTGGGAATTTTTGTAGCTTTGGAAATCCCCAATTTTCACGGTGTGTCAATCACTAGAATTGAACTCTGACACGTCTTTTCATGCCCAGGGTTAGATTGAACTTGTTCCCCACTCATGGATTCATAATCATCTCTTTTAACTTGGTTGTTCCTTCTATCCCTTTCATTAATTAAATAAAAAAATATGTGTCTCTTACATCTGTCCATATTAAAGAACACTTGGAAATTCAATATTTTGCTCAGAATTTACATTAATAACAATTACTTTTCTCCTATTAATCCTAAACTCGAATTTTCCACTTGATGAAATTATTTTACTTAATAAATAATTTATTTAGGGGGTATTACATACTCTCCCCCTTGGACTTAACACCGTCCTTGGTGTTAATGCTTATTCTTTCCAGTCATCCTTTGAACAAAGCTAGATATATCTTTCTCATGACATCCTCCAACACCCAAGTAGCTTCTTTAGGACTGAAGTGCTTCCATTGCACTTTTACCTAAACGATGACCCGGTATTGCAATATTATTTATTTCTTGTCTAGAATGCATAAAGGTTCCACCTGGAATTCGCCTTCTGGTTCAACCTGTAACAATTTCCAATCAATTACATGAGTAGGGTCATGAACATACTTCTTTAACAATGAAATATGAAAAAAAATATGAACTTTTATATTTGTCGGTAGTGTTAGCTAATATGCCACTGGACCAATTCAAGCTAATACTTCGAATGGTCCACAAAATCTTGGTGATAGCTTGGCACATCTACCAAGTTTTAATGAACTCCTTATTTCTTTAAATCTCATATAGGCATGATCTCCGACATTATATTCCTGATGAAGTCTGTGTTGATCCACGTAATTTTTTTGTCTCTCTTATGCAAACTTTAGATTCTGTTGAGCCTTCTTAACCATCAATTCCATTTCCTGTAACATATTTGTTCCAACCATGATTCAGTCAACTGGATTGTCCTAGATAATGAGATTTGTACATTTTCTTCTGTAAAGGATTTCAAATGAAATCATTTTGGCTGAATATGGGTAACCGTTATTGTAGGTGAATTCTACTAGATGTAAGTAGTCTTCCCATCTTGTCGGATTATTCATAACGTACATTATCATCATGTCTTCAATATGTTGGCATGTTTACAGGTAGAGTGTTCTTATCATTGATGGCAATAACAACAACAACGATGGCATGTTTACAGGAAGAGTGTGTTTTTCATTGATGGCAAGATCAAAGTGTGCATCGATGGTGAAACATGAATAACATAAGCTCAGGTGAAGAATAAAACAATATTCAGAGATCAAAGCTCAGGAGAGATAGCGTTCTGAGAAGCGTATACTAGATCTCATACATCAAGGCTCACAGAAGGATCAAAGGTCATGGCCTTTGACACTTAGAGATTTGAGAAAGCCAAAGCTCATAAGGAGGAGCGACAATGGTCGTTGGATCACCAATCCCGAATACCCAATGTCTGTTAGATAAGAGTCCAGTGACCAGAGGAAGTGCAGAGGAGAAGTACAGATCTGATCCATTGGATCTGAGTGCCGAGGACCAACAACTGTCGGATCCAGTATAACTGCGAAGAGAATAAGGCTGAGAGCCATCCTCCAACTCCACAAAATGAGAAATCACGATAATATTTGAACCGTTGAATCTAGAGGAGACGTGGCGAGAGATCAACATTTGACTGACTCGCGAACTGGAAAAGTCAAAGGTAAGAGTTGTAGGAACTCGCGAAACGCGAAATTGTGATAATATCTAAACCGTTGGATCTAGAGGACACGTGGTGAGAGATCAACATTTCGTTGACTCACGAACTGAAAAAGTCAAAGGTAAAAGTTGTAGGAACTCGTGAAACGTGAAGTCCGATAAGATCTGGACTGTTGGATCACAAAGGGCTATGGGCCATTGATATAGAGTATTTCAGATATCGGGAACTGGAAGAGTGAGGGTTGTCTGACGTTCAAACACCCGACACACGAAGTCATGATTTGATCACAACCGTCGATCAAAGGGATAACGATGACTATTGATTTGACAAGGACATGTGGAAGACCACGTCAACATACCATGTTAGCAAGGAAAGGTGGCAGAATACGTTAGCAAGGACACTCAGTGCAATCAGACAATGACAAGTGTCAAGTTGATTCAACATTTCAGATACGTGGAAATCACAAATCTGAGTGACACGTGGCAGCTGCTCGACTCATGACACGTCATCGAGTGACGCAAGAGTTACATCACTCTGGGAGTTTTTCTTCGGGAGTCTTACCACCAGTACTCATCCAAAGACCCAAAGTCCTGAAGACTAAAGTCCCGGAGCGGAGGATAGTCGTTGGATTAAAGAGGACATCGTCAATGGATTATCAACTCCGGGAAAAAGAAAAGGAAGGATGAACGAGAGTTTGAGAATTGAAATCTCCAAAGTCCGAATACATGAAGAAGATCTTGACCATTTATCCGAGAGGGACACACGTCATTGGATCGTGGACTCCGGGTGAACTGCTCCGAGAGAAAATGAGAACTTGAGAATTGAAACTCCTGGAGCCCGGATCTCGAAATCGATCTCATCCATTGGTTTGGAGGGACACGTATCATCTGATTGCTGAGACCAAGGACTGTGCATGGACAAAGGAAAGAGGGTAGAGTCATCAATTGAAGAGGACAAATGTCAGCATATCTTCCATTCTGGAAGATATCCAGTCAACAACAACATGGTTTGAGAGTTGAATCTCCCGGACCCCAGATCATGAAGGAAACCTCAACCATTGATGGAGAAGGAGAGATTTGGTCCACAGACTTGAGAGGAAAGATCTGAACCATCCATTCAAGAGCACCGTCAAGATCCCAATATCGACGTTCATTCTCTATGGTGGGGCCAGAACATGCTCGGGCCATAATTTTTCATGAGCGGGCCGCAATTGAAACCATGGTTTTGGAGAAAGGACCCGTGGAGGCTCGTGGTGAATTATGGGGTGAAAAGTAGTTTGATTTAAACCAACTTTGGAAGAACCCACAATCGCTTGGTCACATGAATCTCATAGCCGAAGGTCATATCGTGAAATGGAACCAGTGCTCACTAGAAAAAAATCGGGAAGCGCCTTTTGGATAAGCGCTTGGTCATCATCAGTGGTCATGTGAAGGAAGGGGCTTAGAAGCCTAAGAAGACATAGTTGACTGGATGTAACTGACAGAGAAGAGGAAGAGTCTCGATTGCTATAGAAGATAAGGAACCTTAGAATAACGACCACCGATGCTGAAATCACAGGGAACAAAACTGCCAGAGAAGATGAAGAGTTGCCATGATGATCAGGAGATGACTCGACGTGAGAAAAACATGCAGAACAAAGAAGTGAAGTGATTATGTTGTTGATATATGCAGTAGTGAGGAAGAGTTGCATTGAACAACCTTAAGGGAAGAACAATGACGTTGTGAAGAGAATGCATAGGTATTGTGCATGAAGGATGCAGAAGGTGCACAGAGAGTATAAAAACGCAGAACATAGAAGAGATGGTTGTTGTTGTTGAGAGTGATTCATGTGGGTAGAAGCATGCAGTGTGTAGGAGAAGAAGCACAAAAGAAGAAAGGAACAAAAATGCATATATGAGAGAAGAACAAAAAGCGCAGGAGACGTGAGGTGAGAGACACTGATGCAGGCAGAGTAGATCAGTGTAGCAGAACAATGATGAGACTGGTCATAGATAAATGTTGTATCACTGTCATAAAGTTGTAAAAAGAAAATATTAATATTTCAGGGTGGAAGGGAGGTGCTAGGAAGGATTGGTGTCCTCAGAGTTTCAAGTGGGTTCTTGAAAAATAGGGAGTTGTAGCTTCCATCTGGTTGCAGCTAGAAAAACCAGGGTGGCAGGGTGGTGCAAGGGAGAAATATTGTTCTCTGTTATACAGGTCAATGCCCGTGTGATTGGAATTTGGTGCTTCCATCCAGTTGGTGTTGGAACACTTAGGGAGTTGGTTCTTCCTTCTAGTGGGTGCTAGAGAAAACAGGGAGTTGGTGCTTCCTTCTAGTGGGTGCTAGAGAAACCAGGGAGTTGGTGCTTCCTTCTAGTGGGTGCTAGAAAAACTATAGAGTTGGTACTCTCATCAATTTGCAGCTTGCAAAATAGAGGTGGTAGCCTCACAATGAGTTGGTGCTCATAAGAATGATAATGTACAGAAAATAAAAATTACTTATCATATCAAGAAGAAGAGGTTTTTACCCTTTATGGGTTTCCTCAGGAAATATCTATCTTTGTATATTTCGTGTGTGTGATTGATGTTGAATGTTCTATTGCTTACCTCCCTACATTATTGTGATTGACATTGAGTGATCTGTAAAGCGTTTAAAATAAGCATAATTGTTTAAGCACGGTAATAAATTATTCACCCTCCCCTGCCCCTCTATTGTCCAACACAATAATATGGTTTGTACGTTTGGATTTTCCATCGGTTTGAGGGTGGTAACTAGTACTAAAGTTCAACTGATTTTCAATACCCGCAAACAATTATTTCCAAAAACTTGAAGTAAAATTAACATCCCTGTCAGAAATTACCTTCTTTGGTATTCTATGCAATCTAAAAATTTCTTTCATAAAAATTTATGCAATATGAACAACCTTGTAAGTAGATTTTACAGGTATAAAATGTGCAGATTTACTTAACTTGTCCACCACTACCATAATTTAATTATGTTGTTTTTGAGTTTTTTGCAAATCTATGATAAAATCCATTGATATTACTTCCCATTTCCATTCTGGTTTAGGGAAAGGCTGCAATAAACCTGTTGGATGTTGATGTTCTGCTTTTACCCGTTGACATTCTAAACACTTTGACAAATAATTAGCAGCACCAATTTTCATATTAGGCCAATAAAACTATTTTCTTAGTGTTGAAATAATTTTATGATATCCAAGATGGTCTGAATAAGGATTTTGATGGATTTCATTAAATATTATAAATTTTAAATCCATTGAATTTGGTATGTAAATTATGTTTTTGAACTTCAAAATTTCTTCTTGGTCGATTTTGAAGTCTATCCTGTTTGTTTCTTCTTCACCTTTCAACAATTTTTCTTTTATTTTTACATACTCTTCATTTGTTTTACCTGCAGATATGATTTTTTTCTTGGAGATCGTTGTCATATTTACTCATAATTATTTCATAGATACTACCTATCCTTCTATTAAATGCATCCGCAACTTTGTTTTCCTTACCCTTAATATGTTTGATTTCAAAATCAAATTCACTTAAAAATTCAAGCCACCTTGATTGTCGTGCATTTAATCCTTGTTGATTCAATAAGTACTTTACACCACTGTTGTCTATTAAAATAAAAAAACTTCCTTACTATTAAGTAACGACGCCATATTTTTAAGGCATGAATACGATAAGCTAACTCTAAGTCATGTGTCACATATTTTCATTCATGATCCTTTAATTTTATTGATTCATAAGCAATCATATATACTTCTTGTGATAAAATTCCACCTAAACTTTCCTTGCTAGCATTGATGCATATGGTGAAATATTTATAAGGGTCAACGAATTTAAGAATTGGTGCAGTAGTTAATCGTTTCTTTAACTCATTGAAACTTTCGTATCATTCTTGTGACCAAATGAACTTTACCCCCTTTTTCTGCAAGGATGTAATAGGAAAAAAAATTGGAAAAATTTTCAATGAACCTTCTGTAATAACATGTTATCCCCATGAACGATCGTATTTCTGCCACATTCGTGGGTCTAGGCCATTCTACATTTTCCTTTATCTTTTCTGGATGTACTTATATCCCATCCTCAGAAATAATATGTCCCAAGTATTGTATCTTTTCCTGATAAAAGTCACACTTGATAAACTTTGCATATAACTGATGTGCTCGTAATGTTTGTAGTATTATTCTTAGATGTTCTTCGTGTTCTTCTTATGTTTTTGAGTAAATCCGAATATCATTGATAAATATCAAAACAAACTTATCTAAATACTAACTAAATATGTTGTTCATTAAGCACATGAAATTTGTTGGTGTGTTTGTGAGTCCAAACGAAATTACCACAAATTCACAGTGTCCATATTGTGTTCGAAAAGTTGTTTTGTTAATATCCTCATCCTTAATTTTGATTTGATGATAACTAGATCTTAGATCAATCTTAGAAAATACTTTCTCCCCTCTCACTTGATCAAACATATCATTAATTCTCGGTAGGGGATGCTTATTTTTTATTGTCATTTTATTTAGCTATCGATAATCAATGAATAAACAAAATGTCCCTTCCTTTTTTTAACAAACAAAATTGGTGTTCCCCATGGTGATACACTGGTTCTAATGTATCCTTTATCTAATAATTCTTATATTTGAATTTTAAGTGTTGCACGAAATTGCAAGTAGTCAATGCTCCCCTGTGTATCATGAGAAGGGACTAATCGCCTCTTGTGGATCCTTGAATTCTGGTGATGGTGAGTTTACCAATCACCTGTGGGTTTTGGTCTAACGACAACCATACTACCAAAAAATGGTATCAGAGCTAGAGATCATGAGTTCGATACACACTCAGCTCGTGCTGAGGGGGAGATTATTGCACAAAATTGCAAGTAGTCAACGCTCCTCGGTGTATCGTGACAAGGGACTATTCACCTCTCGTGGTCCTTGAAATCTGGCAGTGGTGAGTTTACCAATCACCTGCGGGTTTTGGTCTAATGAAAAATGTACTACCGAAAAAGGGTTATGGGCCCACCATGCTTCCGCTGTGCTCTAATACCAATTGTTGAACACATCACCCACACTAAGAGGGGGGGTGAATTAGTGTGTGGACTTTTATAACTTTTCTTCTTGCAAGTTAGAAGTTAAAACATAATTGTACATATTAAGAACAATCAAATCATAACCGCAATGGACACAAGAGATACCATATGTTTGTATAATTTACATGTATATATGTGAATATAGTAATAAGGATTTTCCCAGCACCGACTATTTTGTTTCAACACCAACTGAAGTAAGGAGCACCAACTCCTAGGAGAGCACCAACTCTCAAGCAGGACCCATCTTCCTAATAGAACGCAATCTATCCAACTAGAGTTAATATAGTGGTTCAACTAAATCTAGTAGCAGTGATCCATTATATAATCAACTCTATCTCATGATTATAGGTATACCATAAATGCTCATCACCGCACTTCATCTTCTCTCTGAAATTCATGCCTTCTTCGCTTTAACTTCCCTCTGATATTCATGCCTTCTTCACTTCTTCTTCCTATTGATATTCCCAGACCTTAGGTCCAGATCCACCTCATTCACTCCACAAGCCTCATCTCCAAGTGAACCAATCATGGTTGTATTTATACTTGTTTATTCTCAAAAATTGTTTAAGTTATTAGGCCAACTTGTGAAACAATTTATAACTAACTTATTCATTTACAACAAATTTGGGAACACGAGAGATCATTTTTTCGGGTCTTCAATTTTAAACCTGGCATCTCCTTTTACTTTCATAAATCGATCACATGAGGTATGGATCGATTTCCTTCATCTTTGTGATAACAGAAATCGACGCTTCCTTCAAACCATGTTCATATGATCATAGGCGTAGAATCACATGCTTATCAATTTAAGTGGCACATTACATTATTCCCTTTAAATCTCTTTACCATATGACCAACGACGGTGACCTCACATGACCATGTGATTGAGGGCACGACCAAAGGTGGTTTGAAATCAAACTACGTTTTGCCCCACAATTTACCTCGAGCCTCCATGTGTCCTTTCTTCAAAACCATGGTTTTGATTGCGGCCCACCCTCAATTTATTAAAGTTCGTACACCTTCAATACCCACAATGCGACGGGACCGTCGATCTCACGATCTTGACGGTGTTCATGGACTGATGGTTTAGATTTGTTCTTTCAATCTCTGTGGATCAGATCTAGCCTTCCTAAATCAACGACTTTGATTTATTTCGTGATCTGGGCTTCGGGAGTTTCAACTCTCAAACCCTTCTTTCCTCCATACATCAATCTTCCCAAGTCGATGATATGCAGACACCTATCCTTCTCAATCATCAACTAGATCAATGGTCACGTGTCCCCTTTCTCGATCAATGGTCAAGATCTCCTTTGGGTCTCCGGACTTCAAAGATTTCAAATCTCAACCCCTTCTTTCCTTCGTACGTCAATCTTCTGGAGATGACAATCCACTGACGCATGTCCCTTTCGGATCAACGGCTACGATCCTTTCGCGTCTCCAGACTTTGTAATTCTCAATTCTCAACTTTCACTATAGTATGATCAAGGATTGAGAATACTCCCGAAGTGATCTTCAGATCAGACGACTTATGTCCACTTTGGGACTTCGACGTTCGAGACTTCGGGACTTTAGGATAATCGCTGCTCCATTTTCCTCTGGAGTGATCACCTGCTGAGTAAGTCATAAGTGGTGGAGACATATTGTTGTTAGTTAATACTTCCACTTACACTATCCTTCCATTATATTATATCGATGATCGATAATGTTCCCGAAGTGATCTTCAGATCGGGCGTTTCGTGTCCACTTCGGGACTTTGGCATTCGCGACTTCGAGACTTTGGGAAAGTACTGGTGTTAAAACTCCCAAAGTAAAACTCCTAGAGTGATGTAACTTACTTACATCACTTGATGATGTTTCATGAGACAAATAACTGCCACGTGTCACTCAGATTCATGATTTTCACGTACCTGAAATGTTGATTTCAACTTGACACTTGTCATTCTCTGACTGTGCCACATGTCCTTGTAGACGTGGTCTGTCACAGTTTCTTGCTGACGTGGTCTATCGACATAGATATCCTAATGTGACACATTATCATTTCCTTGATCTAACGATCAGAATAATATCTGAAGGGTATCTCAGATTGATGGTTGAGAGTGACTTCAGAACTTCGTCCTTCAGGACTTCAGGACTTTTGACATTTCTTGGTGGTGAAACTCCAGAAGTAATTCTCTCGGAGTGACGTAACTTTATTATGTCACTTGTTGACATGACACGAGATAATTTCCTCTTGACACTTGTCATCATCTAATTATGCCATGTGTATTTTCCGACGTGATCTGTTGACATGGTCTGCCACATGTCCTTGCTGACGTGGTCTGCCACATGTCCTTGTAGACATGGTCTTCCACATGTCCTTGTAGACATGGTCTGTTGATGTGGTATTCTAATTAGGTCTACCACGTTTCCTTGTTGACGTGGTCTAATGACCAAAAACCCTAATCCAATGGTCATCATATGTCCTCCAGATCCGATGGTCCTTATTCATTTCATATTCCCGGTTCTCCGGGCTTTGGGTCTTTCAAATCTCAAACTGAAAAATATTGAAGTGATATTTTTCTAGAGCGTAACCTCCTCATATATTTATACCCAAAACAAATAATGTTAGTTTGATCAAGATCTTAGATCAATGACTCGATCTATTCTGCGATGCATCTTTGCCCTGGATTAAATCCAATGGCTCTCCATCTTTGCATCATATCCTTCCATTTAATTCGATCCGACGACTGACATAAATTCGGATAATCGAATTCTCAAACTTTATGCCCCGTTTATCTTATCCTTCCACTTAAAGTAATCCAAAGATCATGAAGACACTCGAAGCAGATCAACAGTCGACGATGATTGTAGAACCACAACTTGCGAGTGATTCAACTCATCACCACAACTCTGCAATTTGAATTTGTGCATTGTTGGTGAGTCAACCACAATCGTCGATCTTCGAGGTTATCAGATATGACGATCCTAACTAATTGCGGTATTGGAAATAGAAAGATATTTAATTATCCTTTCGATATTTGCAATCTATCCCTGTCGTTGATCTGGTGATTGTGCATCTGACAATCACGACTTAATCCGACTTAATATGATCGTTTGTTAAATCAACCACACTCGTCAATATTTGAAGCTATAAGATTGGATGGTCCTGACTAATTGCAGGATTGGAAATAGAGAGTCGTTTAATTCTCCTTTTTCTCTCTGCAACTCATCCTCATCATTGATCTAGTTTGCATATCTAATGGTCATGATCCTCCAATGGTCCTCAATCCCACGGTCACTCATATGCCTGATGTTCATAATATGAGATGATCAACACGGTCAATTTATTGATCGGATGACTGTTGAGGCTTCTCACCCTGACCTTACACTTTTCCTTCCAAGCTTTGATCTCTGCATACTGTTCGCTCCTCCTCCTGATTTTACATTTTCGATCTCTACATACTCTTGACATTTTCTGCTAACTGATATACTTTTGACATCAATGACAATCTCATCTATGGTAAATCACAATGATAATTCATCATAACAACAAATCATCACATCGATTGTTAACTTCAATGACAATATGTCCAACAATATCCCCCTTTGTCATTGAGATAAACCCACTAACTTCATATACAAAACTCCCCTTGTGATGATTCTTTCCCCTTATGAAGTTTCTCTCCCCCTTTGACATCAATGGAAAAGGGTTTTTCCTCCTATGGTAAAGCTCTGTATGTTACTGACTAGAATCTAAACTTGGGTAACTCTTCCTACAATCATCCTTTTCTTTTCATAACTGAATGACTCCCCCTGTCACTCTTCTCTCTCTGCTTTTGACTACCCCTTTGTTTCTAAAAGGGTAGCTCTTTTTGACAAGGCCTCTCTTCTTGTTATCTCTACAGGATGTCATGTACATCATTTTGTACATCAGAATGTTGCTTCTG
This sequence comes from Picea engelmannii, assembly GCA_009831015.1. NCBI lineage: Eukaryota > Viridiplantae > Streptophyta > Pinopsida > Pinales > Pinaceae > Picea > Picea engelmannii. Next base: position 175,454 of record ML811360.1, on the reverse strand, counting down.
TGGATGCCATAGTCCTACTGGAACACTACACAATTGTAGCTCATATTATTCAAACAACCCTTGGATCTATCCATTGATTCTAATCGATCTCTAACCAGACGTATCCATATTTATCCAAGATTATTCTTTACTGTACATTGCTCTAAAGTTGTCTAAGAAAGTTTATACTATGCTTGTCACATGACTGTAATTCTTTTTGCAACAATTAACTTCACTCCTGTTCACTTCTTCAGTCTTTGCTATCCACATTTGTGAGTGTCCTGATTTCTTGAACTTTGTTCTCTGATATTCTATTACTGCAACTTCATTTTTCTTCCATGTTTCATTTACTCATTTTGTCGTATTGTATGAAGCATTTCTCATTGACTGTTTTCTTGAGTTACAATAGTTATGGGATTTGTGGCCATATCCACCACAACTGTAGAATCTCATAGTGTAACATTGTGTAGCAATATGTCCAACATGATTGCAGTTCCAAAATCTTAAACTGTTGTTGAACCTACCAAATTTTTTTCTTCCATGATGCCTACAATCCAAGGCTTTATTACCATATTCATTACAATAAAAACAATAACCATTAAAAACACTCTCATACCTTCTTTGATTCATCCATGATGGTGTCTCTCTTATAAAAGTGCTTTGAGGTGTATGAGTATCTTTTGGATGTCTTCCTTGATCTAATCTTCTAAATTTTGTAGTGTTGCTTTTATTTCTTGAACATGAAGAACCTGAGTCATACCTGCTTTCACTTTTTTCAAATGAAGGAGATGTGTCAGACCTATCTTCATCCTTTACAAATGAAGGACCTGTGTCAAACCTGTTTTCACCTTTTACAAATGAAGGACCTGCATCACGTTTCTTAGGAGTAATGATTTCTTCCTTGTTGTATCCAAGACTATATTTGTCATTTGGTGATCTCTGACTATCCAAGATCTCATCCAGGGTCATGGAGTTGTTCAAGTACTTGATTTGGGTGTTTGATTTATCAACCTTATTTCTAAGATGGACAACTTCTGCTTCCAACTTATGACATGATTCTTCCATTTTGTTTAGCTGGTTCCTCACTACCTCCTCCCTTCTTTTGGCTTCTTCAAGTTGGATTTTAAGATTGACATATCTTTCCCTTAGTTCTTTTAGATCTGTAAGCTTTTTGCTTGGTTCATCATCTTCCTTCTTTTTTTCTTTTGCTTGACTGATTAAATTTTTTAGTCTCTTGATATCCTCTTCCTTTTATTTTGTTAGAATCGTAACTTCTATTTTCAATCTTTTGATCTCTTTTTTTTTTTTATTTTTTTATTTTTTTATTTTTTTATCTAACGGAATATTTTTATCATATACGATTTTTTCATCATATATGATTTTTTCATTGTCTTTGAACTTTTCTTTTGCTTTTGATTGCTAAGCTCATTATCTTCCTTCTTCTTTTCTTTTACTTGACTAATTTCTTTCTTCAACTTCTCAATCTCCTCTTCTTTTCTTCTAACTGATTATCCTACTCATATATTATCTTTTCATTGTCTTTGAGCATTTCTTTTATTTCCAAGATATGCTTTTGACTCTTTTCAAGAAATTCTTTAGTGTAGTCATTAAGATAGATATAGTCTGAATCATTATGGTCATAGCGATATTCATAGAGACTCCAATCAACCTTTTGTTTGGCCTTTTATAGTTCTTCTTCTACTTCTTTCATGGGATAAATGCTAACAAAAGATTATTTTATTGTATCTGAGTCTTCTTCTTTACTTGCAGGGGAGGATTCCATATCAACATTATTTCAATCGAAATATTGTGGAGAATATTTACCTATATTGATGGCTAAGTCTTCATATTCATCCTTGATAGAAATGTCTTATGTGTCTTCACTTTTGATTTGAAACATATTTTCTAACTTCAGCCATAATTCCTTGGCAGATGTGCATAGTCCTATGCTTGCCTTGATTGTATTTGATAATCCATTACGTAGAATCTTCAATGCCACTTCATTGTTCTTCCTTGTTGTTCTTTGGAGTGTAATCTTGGATAGATTCTTTGATGTAGTTAAGTCCCAGGGATTGCTTACTACTAAATTCTAAACTTCATATCCTTTTGAATTCAAATAATGTTTCATATTTTCTCTCCATGAGGAATAATCTGTTCCATCAAATAAGGGAGTTTCAATTGCGAAGAGAGCCATCTGTCCACCTATTTCTTTAGAATCTACCTTCCAGTGTTTAAAGTGTGCTGAAGGAACCCGCTCTGATACCAATTTTTGAACACATCACCCACATTAAGAGGGGGGGGGTGAATTAGTGTGTGGAATTTTATAACTTTTCTTCTTGCAAGCTAGAAATTAAAACATAATTGTACAGATTAAGAACAATCAAATCATAATCACAATGGACACAAGGTATACCAGATGTTTGTATAAGATTTTGTATAATTTACATGTATATATGTGAATATAGTAATACGGATTTTCCTAGCACCGACTATTTTGTTTCAACACCAACTGAAGTAAGGAGAACCAACTCTCAAGCAAGACCCATCTTGATGATAGAACATAGTCTATCCAACTAGATTTCATATAGTAGTTCAATCAACTCTGGTAGAATTGATCCATTATATAATCAACTCTATCTCATGATCAAAGGTATACCATAAACGCTCATCACCACACTTCATCTTCTCTCTGAAATTCGCACCTTCTTCGCTTTATATTCCCTCTTATATTCACGGCTTCTTCACTTCTTCTTCCTGCTGATATTCGTGGACCTCATGTCCAGATCCACCTTATTCACTTCACAAGACTCATATCCAAGTGAACCAATCATGGTTGTATTTATACTTGTTTATGCTCAAAAGTTATTTAAGTTATTGGGCCGACTTGTGAAACAAGTTATAACTAACTTGTTCATTTACAACAACTTTGGGACCACCAAAGATCATCGTTTCGGGTCTTCAACTTTAAACCTGACATCCCCTTTTGCTTTTATAAATTGATCACAGGTATGGATCGATTTCCTTCGTCTTTGTGATAACACAAATCGATGCTTCCTTCAAACCATGTTCATATGATCATAGGTGTAGAACCACATACTTAGCAATTTAAGCGACGCATTACATTCTTCCCTTTAAATCTCTTTACCATATGACCAACGACAGTGACCTCACATGACCATGCGATTGCAGGCATCACCAAAGGTGGTTTGAAATCAAACTACATTTCGCCCCGCAATTTACCTCAAGCCTCCATGTGTCCTTTCTTTAAAACCATGGTTTCGATTGTGGCCTGCCCTCAACTTATTAAAGTCCATGCACCTTCAATCCCTGCAATGTGATAGGACAATCGATCTCACTATCTTGACGATGCTCCTGGAATGATGGTTCATATTTGTTCTTTCAATCTCTATGGATCAGATCTAGCCTTCCTAAATCAACAACTGTGATTTATTTCGTGATCTGGGCTTCGGGAGTTTCAACTCTCAAACCCTTCTTTCCTCCTTATGTCAATATTCTAGAGTTGATGATCTGCAGACACCTGTCCTTCTCAGTAAGCAACTAGATCAATGGTCCTATGTCCCCTTTCTCAATCAACAGTCGAGATCTCCTTCGGGTCTCCGAACTTCGGATATTTCAAATCTCAACCCCTTATTTCCTCCATACGTCAATCTTCCGGAGCTGACAATCCACCGACGAGTGTCCCTTTCGGATCAATGGCTACGATCCTTTCACGTCTTCAGACTTCGGAATTATCAAGTCTCAACTCTCACTATAGTATGATCAATGATTGAGAATACTCTCGAAGTGATCTTCAGATCAGGCGACTTATGTCCACTTCGGGACTTCAGCGTTTGGGAATTTAGGCTAATCGCTACTCGATTTTCCTCCGGAGTGATCACCTGCTGAGTAATTCATAAGTGGTGGATACTGCTTACTATCGGTTAATACTTCCACTTACACTATCCTTCCACTGTAGTAGATCGAGAGTCAAGAATTCTCCCGAAGTGATCTTCAGATCGGACGTTTCATGTCCACTTCGGGACTTCGACATTCAGGACTTCGGGACTTTGGGCAAGTTCTAGTGGTAAAAATTCCAAAGTAAAACTCCTGGAGTGACATAACCTACTTACGTCACTTGGTGACATGTCACGAGCCGAGAAGTTTCCACGTGTCACTCAAATTCGTGATTTGTACGTACTTGAAATGTTGATTTCAACTTAACACTTATCATTCTCTGACTGTGCCACATGTCCTTGTTGATGTGGACTGCTGACATGGTCTGTCATAGTTTCTTGCTGACGTGGATTGTTGACGTAGATCTCCCGATGTGAAACATATTCATTTCCTTGATCTAATGCTCATAATAGTATTCGAAGGGTATCTCAGATCGATGACTGAGAGTGACTTCAGAACTTCGTCCTTCGGGACTTCGAGACTTTTGACATTTCTTGGTGGTGAAACTCCCGAAGTAATTCTCTTGGAGTGACGTAACTTGCTTACGTCACTTGTTGACATGGTACAATCCAATTTCCTCTTGACACTTGTCATCATCTAATTATTCCATGTGTATTTGCTAACGTGGTCTGCTAACATGGTCTGCCACATGTCCTTGCTGATGTGGTCTACCACATGTCCTTGTAGATGTGGTCTGTTGATGTGGTCTTCCACATGTTCTTATAGACATGGTATGCCATGTGTCCTTGCTGACATGGTCTACTAACCAACAACTCTAATCCAATGGTCATCATATGTCTTCCAAATCCAATGGTCCTTATTCATTTCGAATTTCTAACTCTCCGAGCTTTGGTTCTTTCAAATCTCAAACTAAAAAATCTTGAAGTGATATTTTTCTGGAGCGTAACCTCCTCATATATTTAGACCTGAAATGAATGATGTTTGTTTTATCAAGATCTTAGATCAACGGCTCGATCTGTTCTACGATGAAAATTTTCCTTGGATTAAATTCAATAAATCTCCATCTTTGCATCCTATCCTTCCATTTAATTTGATCCGATGGCTGACATAAATTTGGATAATCGAATTCTCAAACTTTGTGCCCCATTTAACCTATCCTTCCACTTAAAGTGATCCAACAGTTGTGAAGACACTCGAAGAATATCAACAGTCGACGATGATTGTAGAACCACAACTTGTGAGTGATTTAACTCGTCACCAAAACTCCACAATTTGAAGTTGTGCATTGTTGGTGAGTCAACAACAATCATCGATATTTGAGGCTATAAGATCTGACAGTCCTAACTAATTGCGGGATTGGAAATAGCACGATATTTAATTCTCCTTTCGATCTCCGCAATCTATCCCTACTGTTGATCTGGCGATTGCGCATCCAACAATCACGACTTAATCTGACTTAATCTGATCGTTTGTTAGATCAACCACAATCATCGATATTCGAAGCTATAAGATCGGACGAGCCTGACTAATTGTGGTATTGCAAATAACAAGTCATTTAATTCTCCTTTCGCTCTCCGCAATTCATCCATGTCATTGATCTGGTTTGCAAATCCGACGATCAAGATCCTCCAATGGTCCTCAAGCCCACGGTCACTCATATGACCGACGTCCATAATATGAGATGATCAACACGGTCAATTTCTTGATCGGAAGACTATTGAGGCTTCTCACCCTAAGCTTATGCTTTTCCTTCCAATATTTAATCTCTGCATACTCTTTGTTCCTCCCCTTAAGATTAAACTTTCGATCTCTGCATATTGTTGACATTTTCTGCTAACTAATATACTTTTGACATCAATGACAATCTCATCTATAATTCATAATTCATCATAACAACCAATCATCACATTGACTGTTGACATCAATGACAATATGTCCAACATTAAGTTCTCTTAACTTCAAAATTCTCACCCTGTATGGGGATTTTGACACAGAGGCATATCCTGAGATTAAGTCAATAGAAAATTCAATCTCTCTTCTTGGAGGCAATTCTGGTATTTCATCAACAAAAATATCTTTAAAATATATTAACACCGTACAGTCTTCCAATTTTGGTTTGTCATCCTCATTTAGTATATCCATTACCTGAATTACATATAGTTGCCACCCCTTCCTTATGCATTTTTTAAGCTACATGGCTGATAAATGTCTTACCGAGACTGGTTTTCTTAGTCCTTGAACTGTTCTTTTCACACCATTTTTGTCTTGGTAAAAAAATGACTTTTGGTAACAGTTTAGTAGAAATTTGTGTGATTCCAACCAATCCATACCAATGAGAATGTTGTAAGATCCTAAGGGTAGCACATTTAAGTTAACCAGATTATTTTGATCATTTATTCCTATAGCACACATAGAGACATACTCTGATACTTTCCTTTTTGTGCCAGTAGCTAATTGTTATCCAAGACTTGGGGTGTTTCACTTTTTCCAATTTACAATTCTCTACTATTGTTGGGGTTATGTAACTCAAACTTTCCCCTGGATCTATTAGTATAGAGAGTTGTTTATTTTTAAGCTTACCTTCAATTTCCACTACAGTAGACTAATGATCTTCTTGTCTCCCTTCTATCGCATCATTAATTCTATGCATGCTTTTCCCAACATCTCCTACCGTGGTGGCCTCCTACAGATTATGAACTATGGTTCTATTTGGTGGGTTTAAGCGTGGGCAGTTTATTCTCAAATGAGGCTCTCCACACTCCCAACATTTCAACAGTTCTTTGGTATTGTTTGTTATCTTTTTGAACCCCAAATTAATTGGTTTATTCCCACCTTGAGTCTATCGTGTGCTAGAGGAATAATCATTCCTTTGGAATCCTCTCGTCATGTTAGGGTAAGGAGCTGGTTTGAAACCTTTCATTTGTTTTTTCATTTTGTCTTTCTTATTATCTTTCCATGCCTTAGGAGTTTCAAATCTCTATTTATACTGTTCGTAGCACATTCTAGCTTTCCTAAACACCTCATTCAAAGATTTAGGGTTTTCAAATTCAATTCTGTCCTTATAAGACTGTGATATACAACTTAAAAACCTCTATTTTTTTACTTTATCTTCCTTAATATAAGACAAAAATCGTAATTTGTTAATTAGGTCATCCATCAACATTTGTTCTAATCGCAATTCATAAAATTCCTTGGTCTTTCTTTCATAATAACTTTATGATAAATATTCTTTCTTGAAATACTTCTTGAATTCTAACCATTCCATCCTTTTATCTTTCAACCCCTTAGCTAGTTTTAGATCTTGCCACCAGATACTAGCCTTCCCTTTCAAATTATAAATTTCCATTCTAACCTTCATATTACTAGAATAATTGTAAATCTGAAAGTATTTTTTCATGTCTAGTAACCAAGCTTCAACTTCTTCACCTGTTTTTGACTCTCCATCAAATGTAGAGGGATTTATCTTTTTTAATTCACCTTCCAAGTGATATACTTGTTTCCTTTTATTAGTAGAGGGTGTTTGTGATTCTTCTCTCGGTTGAGTATTGCTTGAGAATCTATTGTTTGACTTATACTCTCTGATTGATTTTTTAGATGATTGTTATCTAGTCTCTTTGTTTACCTCTGTTTTCTTTGATTTAATCTTCTCATCCATATTCCACAATATAATTTCATTAATCTCTTGTTGTTCTTCCTTTGTTTTAATAATATTTTCATTATCGGACTTAAAAGTATTAAGTTCCACTATGAGGCTTCTCATAGTTTCCAACACTTGCGAGGATGAACTGCTCTCACTTTTTTGTTCAGAGTTTTGCTAGTTGGCATTTCCTTCAGGGTTAATTTCTTCAACGTTCTGTGTCAACATATTAGTAAATGTTGGAGAATATCCTGTCACTTTGACAATAAAATATTCTTCTCTGTTAGTAATTAGACAACATAAAAAATTTTAGAATTTTGTCAACGCCCATAAGGTCTAGTGTTTTCAACCTGTGCTTTGATACCATATGTAACATGCTTAAACTTCATAATTATTTTTTTTGCTTATGAAGATTCAAAACAATAGAAAGAGATAACAAATAAAAAATAGTTAAGTTACTTCAACAATCCATTTTACTACTAAACATGTGTTTCACTTATCCAAGTCCAATTATTACTTTATCATTTCTTATCCCATAGCTTGAGATGCAAAGTACCACTTCCTAGGAAATAATATCTAAACGCACATTTTACTATAGCTCTCTCTCTCTCTCTCTCTCTCTCTCTCTCTCTCTCTCACACAC